>ML104597.1:129377-184377 GCA_003697995.1 Taxidea taxus jeffersonii | reverse complement strand
TAGTAATTTCTTCTCTTCTTAAATTCCTTACCTTTTGAATATTGTGTACTTTATTTAGCCCACAGATAATATTCATATTCATAAGTGACTTCCTTGTTTTGTTTAATGATATTTTTCTCTAAGTTATATGTAATCTGATAATAATATTGGAAGCCCCCATTTTTTAATTGCAAAATTCTAATGTCTTTGGCCATGCTTTTATAAACCTTTTTGGGTCACAATTTTTGATAGTCCTTTATATAATGCATATGGTTTGTTTTTACTTGGAATTCTGTCTGAAAATCTGCAACTTTTGGGGCACCTGGGTGGCTCAGTGGGTTAAGCCTCTGCCTTTGGCTCAGGTCATGATCTCAGGGTCCTTGGATCAAGTCCTGCATCGGGCTCTCTGTTCAGCAGGGAGCCTGCTTCCTCCTATCTCTCTGCCTGCCTCTCTGCCTATTTGTGATCTCTGTCTGTCAAATAAATAAATAAAATCTTTTAAAAAGCTGCAAATTTCATTGTTCAAATGAGAAAAAACAAAGCAACTGTATGGCTTTTTTGAAGTCTATATGGAAAAAAAGGTTTTTTTATTTAGTTTATTAGCCTATTCTTTTTTAAAAAGTTTAACAGTGGGGTGTGCAGGTGTCTCAGCTAGTTAGGCGTCTGTCTTTCACTCAGGACATGATCTCAGGGTCCTCGGATCAAGCCCTGTGTGGGCTCCCTTTTTAGCAGGGAGCCTGCTTCTCTCTGTTTCTCTGCCACTCCCCTGCTTGTTCTCTACTACTTGCTCTCTCTTTTTATCTCTCAAATGAATTAATAAAAATATCGTTTAAAGTAAATATTTAAAAAATAAAAAGTTTAACAACATTAAAATTCTTAATCCCAGCCTTAAAATTGTAAAGCACTAGTATGATTTTATCAGTTTATAGTCACAAAAAATGTTAAATCACTATATAAATTATTGAAATGTCTTGTTTAAAAAAATCATTTATAATAGTAATTATAAGAAAGAATGACTTTTTTTTTTTTTTTGTAGCCAGCACTGGCAATGGAGACAGAATTTTCAATTTATGCAGATAATGGAAATATGGACAACCAAAGGCCACCAAAAGAGATACATAGAAAGAGACTACATGATTTTCTAACATTCTGAAATATGTTGTTATTAATTAGAAATTATAGAAAATATGTTGTATTCACAAAATATAATACCTGAACTATCTAGGACTAAGCTTCTACAGAGGTTTATATGAAGAAAATATAGAATTTTAGGGAATGGTATAACAGATAATTACAAATTGGTAAGACATAGTGTTTTGGGGTTTTAAAGTTTGTTTAATATTACAATTAATATAAAATTAGTAATTTCTTTTAAATTATGTTTAATGATTTGTAGCCATACAAATCATAATTAGATAATTAGATAATTCTATAAATTATCTAGCTTACAGAATAATAAATATTGGAAAATAGTGGATCATTGGTGGAAGAAGATTTCTACTATGGATTATTTATACATACTAAACATATAACACATGCAAATATATATTAATATCAGTATATATAAACATATTGAAGTCCAAGAATAAGCAGATTGACCAATGGAAGAGATTTGAAAGCCCTAAAACATTAATATTTATAGAAATTTACATATAAAGTTCTTATCACAAAGTAAAATGCACACTACTGGTTAGTTAATTTTTGTTTGTTTTGTTTTGTTTTGTTTTAAAGAACATATAATGTATTATTAGCCCCAGGGGTACATGTTTGTGAATCGTCAGGCTTACACACTTCAAAGAACTCACTATAGCACATACCCTCCCCAATGTCCATAACCCAAACACTCTCTCCCTTCCCCCTCCCCCAGGCAACCCTCAGTTTGTCTCTTATGGTTTGTCTCCCTCCCAATCCCATCTTGTTTCATTTTTTTCCTTCTCTAACCCCCCAACCCCTATATTGCTTGTCAAATTCCTCATATCAGGGAGATCATATAATAATTGTCTTTCTCTGATTGACTTATTTTGTTCAGCACAATACCCTCTAGCTGTAACCACGTTTGCAAGTGGCAGGATTTCATTTATTTTGATGGTTGCATGGTATTACATTATATATATACCACTTCCTCTTTATGCAGTCACCTGTTGATGGGCATCTAGGTACTTTCCATAGTCTGGCTATTGTGGACAGAGCTGCTATAAACATTTGGGTGCATGTGCCCCTTCAGGTAACTACATTTGTATCTTTAGGGTTAATACCCAGTAGAGTGATTGCTGGGTCATAGGTTAGCTCTATTTTCAACTTTTTGAGGAACTTCCATACTGTTTGCCAGAGTGACTGCACCAGCTTGCATTCCTACCAACACTGTAGGTGGGTTCCTCTTTCTTCACATCCTCGCCAGCATCTGTCATTTCCTGACTTGTTCATTTTAGCCATTCTGACTGGTGTGAGGTGGTATCTCATTATGGTTTTGATTTGTATTTCCCTGATGCCCAGTGATGTGGAGCACTTTTTCATGTGTCTGCTGGCCATCTGGATGTCTTCTTTGCAGAAATGTCTGTTCATGTCTTCTGCCCACATCTTGATTGGATTATTTGTTCTTTGGGTGTTGAGTTTGCTAAGCTCTTTATAGATTTTTGGATACTAGCCCTTTATCTAATATGTCATTTGCAAATATCTTCTCCCATTCTCTCAGTTGGCTTTTAGTTTAGTTAACTGTTTCCTTTGCTGTGCAAAAACTTTTGATCTTGATGAAGTCCCAGTGTTCATTTTTGCCCTTGCTTCCCTTGCCTTTGGTGATGTTCCTAGGAAGAAGTTGCTGTGGCTGAGGTTGAAGAGGTTGCTGCCTGTGTTCTCCTCAAGGATTTTGATGGATTCCTTTCTTACATTGAGGTCCTTCATCCATTTTGAGTCTATTTTCATGTGTGCTGTAAGGAAATGATCCAGTTTCATTTTTCTGCATGTGGCTGTCCAATTTTCCCAACACTATTTGTTGAAGAGACTATCTTTTTTCCTTTGGAGATTCTTTCCTGCTTTGTAGAAGATTAGTTGGCCATAGAGTTGAGGGTCTATATCAGGGCTTTATATTCTGTTCCATTGATCTATGTCTCTGTTTTTGTGGCAATACCATACTGTCTTGATGATGACAGCTTTGTAGTAGAGCTTGAAGTCTGGAATTGTGATGCCACCAACTTTGGCTTTTTTTTTTTTTTTTTTTTTACATCCCTCTGGCTATTTGAGGTTTTTTCTGGTTCTACATAAATTTTAGGATTATTTGTTCCATTTCTTTGAAAAAAATGGATGGTATTTTGATAGGGATTGCATTAAACGTGTAGATTGCTTTAAGTAGTGTAGACCTTTTCACAATATTAGTTCTTTCAATCCATGAGCATGGAACATTTTTCCATTTCTTTGTGTCTTCCTCAATTTCTTTCATGAGTACTTTACAGTTTTCTGAGCACAGATTCTTTGCCTCTTTGGTTATGTTTGTTCCTAGGTATCTTATGGTTTTGAGTCCAATTGTAAATGGGATCAACTCCTTAATTTCTCTTTCTTCTCTGTCTTGCTGTTTGTGTATAGAAATGCAATTGATTTCGGTGCACTGAATTTATATCCTTACACTTTACTGAATTCCTGTACAAGTTCTAGTAGAATTGGAGTGGAGTCCTTTGGATTTTCCACATAAAGTATCATATCATCTGCAAAGAGTGATAGTTTGACTTCTTCTTTGGCAATTTGGATGTCTTTAATTTATTTTTGTTGTCTGATTTCTGAGCCTAGGACTTCTAGTACTATTTTGGATAGCAGTGGTGATACTGGACATTCCTGTTCCATGTTCCTGACCTTAGCGGAAAAGCTCTCAGGTTTTCTCCATTGAGAATGATATTTGTGGTGGGTTTTCTTAGATGGCTTTGATAATATTGAGGTATGTGCCCTCTATCGCTACACTTTGAAGAGTTTTGATCAGGAAGGGATGCTGTACTTTGTCAAATGCTTTTTCAGCATCTATTGAGAGTATCATATGGTTCTTGTTCTTTCTTTTATTAATGTTTTGTATCACATTGAATGATTTGCAGATGTTGCACCAACCTTGCAGCCCTGGAATAAATCCCACTTGGTCATGGTGAATAATCCTTTTCATGTACTGTTGGATTCTATTGGCTAGTATTTTGGTGAGAATTTCCGCATCTGTGTTCATCAAGGATATTGGTCTGATATTCTCTTTTTTGATGGGATCCTTGTCTGGTTTGGGGATCAAGGTGATGCTGGCCTCCTAAAATGAATTTGGGAATTTTCCTTCCATTTCTACTTTTTGGAACAGTTTCAGGAGAATAGGAATTATTTCTTCTTTAAATGTTTGGTAGAATTCCCCTGGGAAGCCATCTTGCCCTGGGCTTTTGTTTGTTTGGAGATTTTTGATGAATGTTTCAATCTCCTTACTGGTTGGGTCTGTTTGGGTTTTCTATTTATTCCTGGTTCAGTTTTGGCAGTTTATATGTCTCTAAGAATGCATCCATTTCTTCCAGATTGTCAAATTTGCTGGGTTATAGTTGCTCATAATCTGCTCTTATAATTGTCTGTATTTCTTTGGTGTTGGTTGTGATTTCTAATCTTTCATTCATGATTTTATTTATTTGAGTCCTTTCTCTTTTCTTTTTGATAAGTCTGGCCCAGGGTTTATCAATGTTATTAATTCTTTCAAAGAACCACCTCCTAGCTTCATTGATTTGTTCTACTATTTGTTTGTTTGTTTGTTTCTATTTCATTGATTTCTGCTCTGATCTTTATTATTTCTCTTCTCCTGTTGGGTTTAAGCTTTCTTTGCTGTTCTTTCTCGAGCTCCTTTAGGTGTAGTGTTAAGTTGTGTAATTGAAACCTTTCTTATTTCTTGAGAAAAGACTTGTCTAGCTATACATTTGCATTTTCCTCTCAGGACTGCCTTTGTTGTGTCCCACAGATTTTGAACAGCTGTGTTTTCATTATCACTTGTTTACATGCATTTTTTTCAATATTTCTTTAATTTCCTTGTTGACCCTTTCATTCTTTAGTAGGATGCTCTTTAGCCTCCATGTATTTGGGTCCTTTCCAAATTTCCTCTTGTGGTTGAGTTCTAGCTTCAGAGCATTGTGGCCTAAAAATATGTAGGAGATGATCCCAATCTTTTGGTGCCATTTGAGACCCGATTTGTGACCCATGATGTGATCTATTCTGGAGAATGTTCCATGTGCATTAGAGAAGAATGTGCATTCTGTTGCTTTGGGATGGAATGTTTTGAATATATCTGTGATGTCCAGTGTGTCCTTTAAGACCTTTATTTCCTTGTTGATCTTTTGCTTGGATGATCTGTCCATTTTAGTGAGGGGAGCGTTAAAGTCCCCTACTATTATTGTATTATTGTTGATGTGTTTCTTTGATTTTGTTATTAGTTGTTTTATGTAGTTGGCTGCTCCCATATTAGGGGCATAGATATTTAAAACTGTTAGATCTTCTTGTGGGACAGACCCTTTGAGTATGATATAGTGTCCTTTCTCATCTCTTGCTATGGCCTTTGGCTTAAAATCTAACTTATCTGATATAAGGATTGCCACCTCAACTTTCTTTTGATGTCCATTAGCAGGGTAAATTGTTTTTCACCCCCTCATGTTAATCTGGAGGTGTCTTTAGGGCTAAAATGAATTTCTTGTAGACATAATTTTTTTTTTAATCCATTCTTATACTATGTGTGTTTTGATCATGACATTTAATGCATTTACATTGGGACGCCTGGGTGGCTCAGTTGGTTAATGCATTTACATTTAGGGTACTATTGAAAGATGATTTTAGTGACTTTGTAGTGCTTGCAAGGTGATTGTTACTATCTATTGTCTCTGTTCCTTTCTGGTCTACTACTTTTAGGCTCTCTATTTGCTTAGAGGACCCCTTCAATATTTCCTGTAGAGTTGGTTTGGTGTTTACAAATTCTTTTTGTTTTTGTTTGTCCTGGGAGCTTTTTATTTCTGTATATTTTCAATGATAGCCTAGCTGGATATAGCATTCTTAGCTGCATATTTTTCTCATTTAGTGCTCTGAATATATCATGCTAATTCTTTCTGGTCTGCCGGATCTCCGTGGGTAAGTCTGCTGCCAATCTAACATTTTTAGCATTTCATGTTAGAGATTTCTTGTCCTGAGCTGTTTTCTGGATTTTCTCATTGTCACTAAGACTTGTAGGTTGTTTTTTTATTTTTATTTTTATATAAACATATAGTGTAACCCCACCACCGTCTCCCAAACCCCCTCCCCCTCACTCCCCTCAGTTTGTTTTATGACATTAAGAGTCTCTTTTGGTTTGTCTCCCTCCAGATCCCATCTTGTTTCATTTATTCTTTTCCTACCCCCTTAACCCTCACTCCATTGCATCTCCACTTCCTCATATCAGGGAGATCATATGATAGTTGTAAGACTTGTAAGTTTTACTATTAGATGTTGGGGTGTGGACCTATTTTTATTGATTTTGATGGGTTTTCTCTATGCCTCCTGGATTTTGATGCTTGTTCCCTTTGCCATATAAGTGAAATTCTCTAAAATAATTTGCTCCAATATACCTTCTATCCCTCTCTCTCTTTCTTCTTCTTCTTCTGGAATCCCAATTATTCTAATATTTTTTTGTCCTATGGTTTCACTTATCTCTCAAATTCTCCCCTCGTGGTCCAGTAACTATTTATCTCTATTTTGCTCAGCTTCCTTATGCTTCATCATTTGGTCTTCTATATAATCAATTCTCTCTTCTGCCTCATATATCCTGCAGAGATCTTGGGGCCCCACTCCTCAGTGTTCCCTTGGAGAAAAGCGCTAATCACTCCCTTCTCTCTGGTCTCCAGCTGCACTCTGAGCTCACCCAGCCTGTGACCAAGCATTTCTGTCTCTGGCACACAGACCTGTTTGGAGTCTCCAAATTCAGCAGATTCCTGCCATTCTGCTTTTCTGACAGATGAAGGTGGGTCTCCCAATATCTGCCACTTGTGGGGTCCCTGTTCAAACAGTAGGGGTCTGACTGTGCCACGAATCACAGTTTAAGGTAACACCTAGCTGAGAGCTCACTCCTTGGCTCCATTTCTGTAGTCAGTTTCCCTGCTCTGATACCTGTGAGGTCTGCTACACTCAGACACCCCTGATCCTTCTGTGACCCCACAACCTGAGACAATGCTGTCCCCAAGCGGGCTCCACCCCTGCTTAGCCTCTGGAACGATGCCCAACAGTGGAACACACTTCTAAAAGTTCAGATTTTGTGCTCCATTACTCCACTGCTTGCTGGGAGTTGGCCCCTCCCCACAGTGGTCTATCTTCCCTTGGCTTCGGATTCACTTCTCTGCACGTCCCACCTTTCAAAAGTGGTCAATTTTCTGTTTTTAGAATTGTTGCTCTTCTGTTTGATCTCCTGTTGGATTTTTAGGTGTTCAGAGTGGTTTGAAAACTATCTAGCTGAATTCCTGCAACCTGATGTCATCTCAGTCTGCTACTCCTCCGCCATCTTGACTCCAACTCTGAGGAAGGTATTTTAATTTTAATTTTATTTTATTTTAAAAAACCTTTTATTTATTTACTTGACAGATGGAGATTACAAGTAGGCAGAGAGAGAGCCAGAGAGAGAAGGGGAAGCAGGCTCCCTGCTAAGCAGAGAGCCCAATGCAGGACTCGATCGCAGGACCCTGAGATCATGACCCAAGCCGAAGGCAGAGGCTTAACCCACTGAGCCACCCAGGTGCCCAAAAATTTTATAATTTTATATCTATCCTTTCCTCTGTTTATACACATTTATATATATATATATATATATATATATATATATATATATGTATATATATAATTTGGTTATAGTTAAATTGTATGTGTGTGTTCACATGTGCATAAATTTAATATAATGAATTTTTTTAAAGAAACCAAAAGAACAAATATCCAAAAAGGCCTCTAAGTTTTTGTAGTTATTAAAATTTTTACATATTTTGGCAAACTATTTTGAATATGTAACCCAGTAAAGCTTTTGTTCAGAAATGAACAAAAGATTAAAAAAAAAAATTCCCAGACACATAAGCTGAAGGAATTCATCATCACTAGATCTTCCTTACAAAAAATACTAGGGGCGCTTGGGTGGCTCAGTGGGTTAGGGCCTCTGATTCGGCTCGGGTCATGATCCCAGGGTCCTGGGATCGAGTCCCACATAGGACTCTCTGCTCAGCAGGGAGCCTGCTGCCCATTCTCTTTCTCTGCCTGCCTCTCTGTTTACTTGTGATCTCTGTCTGTTAAATAAATAAATAAATAAAATCTTTTAAAAATAATAAAATTAAATAAATTCTAATGAATATCTTCATGTTGAAATGAAAGGATGCAAAATGATGAAAATACAAAATTAACTGGATAAAACTAAATTTTTTTCTTCTATGAATAAGTAATATGAACTGTACAAGAATTTTAGTAAAACTACCTGAGAATTTTCTTGTTATCATCTATAGATGTATATAATTTCCTAGTAAGTCTTTAGTAGATGTGGAAGTTTTCCAGCTACAGTTATATTGTCCATATTTTTTATAGAAATGCTAAAATCTTCTCTTTCCCTTTAACTATGGATAACAAAATATGATTATTCATGTCCTGGAATGCAAAAATCTAATTTCCCATAGAGAAAAGAGAGAATTTTGTTCTATATGTCTTTTACTTCAATTTTTTGCCTCATTGCACTGTTAGAAACTCTAGCACAAGTCTGGGTAAAAGTGATAAGAGTATATGTCTTGGCCTTATTTCCAATCTTAAGAGGAAAAATATACATTTTTAAAACATTAAGTATATTAACTATAAATTTTTACAGATACACTTTATCAGTTGAAAAGGTTTACTTCCTTCTTAGTTTACCATAACTTTTTTCATGAGTGGATATTGAATTTTATCAAATGAAGTCACCTGCATCTGTTGAAATGATCATATACTTTTTCTTATTTATACTGGTAGTATGGGCAAATACATTGATTTTCAAACTTAGGAAAAAAATACATTTTTGAGATAAAACTCATATGGTCATGCTGTATAATATTTATTATTGGATTTTTTGGCTAAAATTTTGTTAAGAATATATGTATATTCATAAAGGGTATTTTGTGTATAGTTTTATTTGTAATATCTTTTTTTTCCTTTTTCTAGTTTTTATTAAATTCGTTAGTTAAAATGCAATATAATATTAGTTTCAGATATAGAATTTAGTGATTCATCACTTACCTATGACACCCAGTGCTCATTACAACAAGTCCTCTCCTTAATACCCATCACCTATTTAATGCACCCCCAACCCACCTACCCTCTACTAACCCAGTTTATGCTGTATACTTAAGTTTGTTCCCTGATTTGTCTCTCTTGGGTTCTTTTCCCCCGTATGTTCATCTGTTTTGTTTCTTAAACTCTACATATGAGTGAACTCTTATAATATTTGTCTTTCTCTGACTGACTTATTTCACTTAGCATAATACACTCTAACTTGACATTGCACATGTCAAGATTTCATCCTTTTTGATGGCTGAGTAATATTCCATTGTATATGTGTGTGTGTGTGTGTGTGTGTGTGTGTGTATGGGGTATGTGTGTGTATGTACATACATACCAAGTCTTCTTTATCCATTCATCAGTCAATAGACTTTTGGGCTCTTTCCATACTTTGGCTATTGTTGATACTGCTGCTATAATCATCATTGTTATTTGTAATATCTATGTTAGGCCATGATGGTGAGGTAATGTTAGTTTCGTAGTATCACAGTATGCATTTGGAAGTTCTTTAGTTTCCTATAAAATTGGCACTAAATTCCTCCTTAAGTGTTTTTTTAGAATTCACCAAAAAAGCCATCTGGGCCTGAATTTTTCTTTATGGGATGTGTTTAAACCAAAACTTCAGTGTCTTAAGAGATATAGAGCTATTTTTGTTACTCCAGATGGAGTTTCAGTGTCTTTCCAAGAAAAAAAAAATGTATTCATTTCATTGAAGTTGTCAAATATACTGGCATGGAGTTGTTCTTAATATCCTCTTAATTTTATTTTATATAGGAATTTCTCTTCCATAAGCCTTCCTATTCCAGTTTGTGAGATCATGAACAGATTTTAGGTCACTGTGTCTCCTAATGATTGATATACCAGATCCTTTCATGCAGTTTCTTTATGACTTTGGAGAATTTTCTCACATGTGTGCACTGATTCATATTCAGCTGAACACCAAAAAGAACACTTCTCTGATCCAGGCCCCATTCTATTTATGTGCTGTTCTCTTTTTTCCACTAATATGCCCTGGAAATGTTGTTAGCCTTGGCTTCCATGAATTTTGACTTCTGTCTCCTCTACTCAGAAAGACAACTTGCTTCTCTTTGAGTATACTTTCCCTGTATCACAGCCTAGAAACTCTTCATTCAATAAGCTTGGGCCCTTGTAAGGATTACTTCATTTGTTTCCCTTTACTTGAGGATAACTATTCCTTCTTCCTCAATGTCCAATGTCTGAAAAACTACTGATTTTAAATGTATTTACATTTACTGTCAGTTCATTCTTACTTGAAAGAGGAAGTTTGAATGTTATAATTTTAATAGAGAAAAAATAGTGAAGTGGTCCATTTTTCCAGAAATATACTTTAAGACATTGAAAAACATTTATATATTTTTACTAATCTTAGTTCTTTTTTCTACTCACATTAGTTTTTATGTTTAGTTTAGTTGGTTGGTTGGCTTTTGTTCATTTGTTTGTTTTGGCTAGAGTATGAAACTAAATTCAAAAATAAATACTATAACATAGAGGAAAGAAAAAGAAAAAGTAGTTTAAAACATCTCATGCTGGTTGAGGAAAAATCAATTTTCAATCAAGGAAAATATAATTTTATCTTAATATATAATGTGACATTTTTATATCAGATTTTAAAACTTACTGGCAACATAGGAGGCTCTATTTGGTCCACTGATTTATATTTTATTTCAGTAAAGGAGAAAAGTACAGATGCTTTGGACCTTAGTTCAGAGCTCAATTAACTTTGAAAGGTTTGAAAGTAATTTCCAAGGCCATACAAGTATCTAATGAATCAAGTGCCAAGGGAGGTGAAAGTGCTCGAGCAAGAGATAATAATAAACCTCCCCCTTTTTGACCCACAAATCATGGATGACTTTCTGTAGTCTGGTAAGTAGGACAACAGATTTTTCATGCTCAGGATGAAGTAAATTCAATAAAGATAAAGAAAATAGGAATGTTCTTTATAAAATAAATGAACATACTTAAATATAACAAATTAAATTAGAATAATCATAGTTACTATTTATCAAACAACTTTTCTCTGGAATTCCATTATATCTTCTTAAAATATGAAATCATTTGTTGAAGACGCATCAATTTTTTTTTTCTGTCACTCTATCTCCTTCCAGAAAGTTTCATGTCTGTCAAAAAATTGGTTATTTTTATTATTTGGATGCTCTTTTAGATAGCCTGGCAATATTATCCCAGTGGTTTAGGGTCATTTAAACTAATAATGTTTATTCTCTCTTCTCTGCTTAGTTTTTACTAAAATCCTATAGCTAATATTTTGAAAATAACAATAAAAAAGCCACACTCACCTTATGGTATGAAGCCTTCCCAGTATGAAAACTCATGGACCGTATATCACATTTCCCTTGTTATTTTTTTAAGTTTGTTATGATTTTATATATTATGCTTGCTTACAATACTGATAATTTTTTGTCACTAAAAAAATCACTTGTACTAGAAAATGTAATAGGAGATTAACAAGTGAATTTTTGAATCCCAATTTAGTATATTAATTAATATATTAACCATTAGTCAGAAATAAATAAAAATTTTGCCATAAAAATTGCTTATATTGAAATATGTAACAGAAAATAAATATAAATTTTTTTCTAGAAAAATACATTAGCTAACAAATTAACTAATGGTTAGAATTAAATATACTTAAGATCAAAGACCCCCATAGATTTTGAATCTCATTTAGAAATAACCAAATGTATATTTGAGTAACTAATAATGGGAACCCAATGCTTCGTTTTAGAATTGAAATATTGAAGAATGGAAGAGTGACCTCAAACCATGTTAGATATGCATCTTTTTGTACAGAAGATCTCACTTTGGAAATTCATTCCTACACTATCATTATTTCTAGTAAGTCTTTTTAGTAGTGTTCCATCCAAATGTATGACATTTATTCACAAAAGAAGTATGGAAGGGATCTCCATAACTTATAAATGTGCAATACCAAGTAGCATATGTACAACTTATTTTAAGATTTCAAATACTCTAGACCCAAGTTATCAATTTCCTTGCCTTCAAAAAAAAATCTGATTTGTCGTATTACTTCCATCATATGTACATTTCCAAAGTTGTCAAAATTACTGCTTTTTTTTTCTCAATTTATCTGAATTTGGGCTATACTAATCTCTACATTTTCAAAAAATTCCTTATAGATCAAAAAATCTTCCTGAGTAAACACTACTAGGCTAACCTTCTTTTTTGTTGTTTTGTTTTACTTTTTTTTTTTTTTGTCTTGTTTTTGAGAGAGAGAAAGAGAGCATGCAGGTGTGAGCAGGGTGGGTGGTTGTAGAGAGGGGCAGAGGGAGAGGGAGAGAGAGAATCTTAAGCAGGCTTCACTCCAAGAACAGAGCCAGATGCTGGGCTAATTTCACATCTCTGAGATCATGACCTGAGCCAAAATCAAGTGTCAGAGACACACCAACTGAGACACCCAAGTGTCCCAGAAAAAAAATTCCCTTTGAAACTCTGTCTTTTCAGGATGCTCGGATGGCTTCTGCCCAATTCATGATCCCAGGGTCCACATTGGGCTTCTTGCTCAGCAGGAAGCCTGATTCTCCCTCTGCCTCCACTCCTCCTGCTTGAGCTCTCTCTTTATCTCTATCTGACAAATAAACAAATAAAATCTTTAAGGAAAAAAAAAATCTGTCTTCAGGTTTCACTTCACCTGCATCAATAAGGTTTTTTTTTTCCTTTTATTGTTTATGCATAACCCAGCTGAAATAATAGAAGTTCTAAGTGTTGTTCACCTATTGTTTTAGGGCACTTCAGTAAGCTTAGATACATTAAAAATAAACTTCTTTATTAATAGGTAATGACTGAAAGATACAATGTGGCATCCACAAAACAAACATGGAATTCCTAGGGGGCCTACTTATCATCCAGTGAAATGAATCTAGAAATCAAATACATAAATTAGAATAATCAAATAATATAAATGGCAGATATTTGTGGTTATCTTCAAAATAACTAAACTAGAATAAATAAAATAGAATGTCACTCTTTCAAAGGACATTTCATTTGAGAATTTTTTAAAGATATTTGAAATAAATCTAAGGAAAAACTGGAACTTAGGTCTTATTAGATTTGTGATATCAAGCTAAAGACTTCACTGAATAAGTGAATTAATTAAAACAGGTTGAATACAATAATTTTAGAAAGAAGGTGCAATTACATGTATTTTTAATAAAACTTCCTTTTGATCTATCTTCAAATGAGACCTCTGAGCTTTATTTTAGCAGTAGAGGCCCATTTTCTTCATTAACATTCATTAAGCATCAGTTATTAAAAATCCTAGCTTGCTATTAATACCTGGCAATTTAATTCACAAGTATGAAATCATCTCACATTTGAAGACCTGCATGTACAGAATCTTAGCTTCTTTAAGCCATGGTTCATCCTATTAGCCTTTACAAGTTTATTACATTAATGATATATTTATTGATAAATGTTTATAGACAAAGGTTTAGATTTAATAACAATATATGAGTATAAAAATAACCTTAATTATCACTGTTATATGTGTTTTTTTTTAAAGATTTTGTTTATTTGAGAAAGAGAAAGAGAGAGAGAGAGAACATGAGTGAGAGAAGGGGCAGAAGGGTGAGCAGACTTCCTGCTGGACAGGGAACCCAAGGCAGGGCTCGATCCTAGGATCCTGAGATCATTGACCTGAGCTGAAGTTGGACAATTTACCAGTATCCCCTATATGTATTTTTTAATTGAACTTGTAAATAGATACAGTGAGAGTGAACTTAAAATATCATAACCACATGGGTAACAGGGAAATTTGGTCACATGACCCTAGAAGTAAATTACTCTATGTTTAATTTAGAGACCCGAATTGAATCATTGACGTGCTTGACTATTAGTCATATTTTATACAGATAAACACAATAACCTTTCCAGAACTTGGGCAGTAAATAAAAGAGGCACTGATTTTATAATATTGGCACCCCATGAATAGTGCTTCTGTGTTTCTCTTAACTTCTAGAAAGACTGTTTATTAAAAATATGTAAAATATACAGATGATCACATTGGGAAACAAAATTCACTTAAAACTTTGAAGGCTATTTTTTTTTTTGCCTGCATTATGCACTTTTTGATCTCTACACTTCACCTCATCAGCCACCCTAATTTATTCTTGTTATAAAAAATAGAATATATATCTCATAAGACATATAATAAATCAAGCTATTTCTTAGCTATTAAAATTAAAACATGTCTGTAGTAAATGAACACTGTTTGTATAATTGTCTATAGTAAAAGAAAGTATCGGTATACTTAACATATTAAATGTTTTAAAAACAACAACAGAATAATGGTATTACTAGGGGTTTTGGTATATGGAGATCTAAAATTTATATCAAGCTGCCCATAAAGTTATGTTGGTAAACCAATAAAAAGAAAATAAAAGTCCCTTGTTGATAGATTTATTTAAATACTGCCAACAGAATGAGTTATAGCAAAACACTTCTGAAAATGTTTTGAATGATATTGATAATCTAGGGAGGAAAACAAGACAATAAAAAGTGTATTTGTGAGATTTTTTAAAATTTATTTTTATTACAAGTTTTTATTTAAACTCTAGCTAGTTAACATATATGATAAAATTGATTTCAGATGCAGAATTAATTGATTCATCATTTACATATAACACCCAGTGCTCATCCCAACAAGTGCCCTCCTTAATGCCCATCACTCATTTAGCCTACTTCCCATCCACCTCCCTCCTTCAACACTCAGTTTGTTCTCTATAGTTAAAAGTCTCTTTCAGTTTGCTTTCCTTTTTCTTTTTCCTTTCCCCTACCTTCATGTTTCTTTCTCAAATTCCACATATGAATGAAGTCATATGGTATCTGTCTTTTGCTGACTGACCTATTTTGCTTAGCATAAGACACTCTAACTCCATCCACACTGTTGCAAATGGAAAGATTCACTCTTTTGAATATATATGTATATATTCAAAGGATATAAAAGGACATAAAAATACTTATTTGAAGGGACACATGCATCCTGATGTTTACAGTAACATTATCAACAACAGTCAAACTGTAAAGAGCACAAATGTCCATCAACTGATGAATGGATAAAGAAGATGTGATATATATATCATATCTCCCTCCCCCTGCTTTTGTTCCCTCTCTCCTGTCTCTCTCTCTATCAAATAAATAAATAAAATCTTTCAAAAATATGACCCATATGTTTAAATGACTTTGTTTTAAAGATTTTATTTATTTATTTGACAAAGAGATCACAAAAGAGATCACAAGTAGGCAGAGAGGCAGGCAGAGAGAGGTGGGGGGAGCAGGCTCCCTGCTGAGCAGAGAGCCCAATGTGGGGCTCGATCCCAGGACCCTGGGATCATGACCTGATCTGAAGGCAGAGGCTTTAAATCACTGAGCCACCCAGGTGCCCCTAAATGACTTTTTAAAAATATGAAATGTGCTCCAAATATCTTAGCAATTACCAACAGCACTGAACATGAGTTTCAGTATATAATAGATGTTATGTGACCATAGCAGTATGGTACTGGCACAATAATAGATAAATAGATCAATGGAACAGAATAGAAAGCCCAGAAATGAACACACAACTATATGGTCAGTTAGTCTTTGATGAAATAGGAAAGGATATCCAGTGGGAAAAAGACATTCTCTTCAACAATTGTTGTTGGGAAAACTGGCAAGCAACATTCAAAAGAATGAGATTTGACCACTTTATTACACTATACTGAAAAATAAATTCAAGATGGATTAAAGACCTAAATGTGAAGACTTAAAATCATAAAAATCCTAGAAGGGAACACAGGCAATAACCTCTTTGACATTGGCCATAGCAACTTCTTACTAGATATTTCTCCTGAGACAAGGGAAGAAAAAGCAAAAATGAGCTACTAGGACTTCATCAAAATAAAAAGCTTCTGTACAGCAAAAGAGAGAAGTCACAAAACTAAGAGAAAGCCTACAGAATGGAAAAAAAAAAGTATTTGCAAGTATCTGATAGAGGGTTAGTATCCAAACTGCATAAAGAATTTATTAAACTCGGGGCACCTGGGTGGCTCAGTGGTTTAAAGCCTCTGCCTTTGGCTCAGGTCGTGATCTCAGGGTCCTGGGATTGAGCCCCGCATCGGGCTCTCTGCTCAGTGGCAAGCCTGCCTCCCCCTCTCTCTCTCTCTCTGCCTGGCTCTCTGCCTACTTGTGATCTCTCAAATAAATAAATAAAATCTGAAAAAAAAAATAACTTATAAAACTCAATACCCCCCCAAAATGAATATTCCAAATAAAAAAAATGGGCAGAGAATGTGAACAGACATTTTTCCAAAGAAGATTTATGGATGGCCAAAAGACACATGAAAAGATGTTCAACGTCACTCATGATTAAGGAAATACACATTAAAACTACCAAGAGATATCACCTTATACCTGTCAGAATGGTGAAAATTAACCACACAAGGAAAAACAGGTGTTGGTGAGGATGTGGGTAAAAGGGAGCTCTCATAGACATATGTTTTTTTATAAATATGCTCATTAGGTTGGGTGGTGTTATGAATAGTAGCTATTGATTTCAACTTCTTCCTGACACTGGCAATAAAATGGAAAGGACTACATAGTTCTCTTTTCTATTTCATAGTTGTCTTTGTCCATTAGGGCTGCTATAACAAAATACCACAGTCTGGGTAGCTTATAAACCATAGAAATTTATTTCTTCTTTTTTTTCTTTAAGCTTTTTTATTTAAACATATAATGTAACCCCCCCACCCTCTTCCAACCCCCCTCCCCCCACCCCCCTCAGTTTGTTTTATGACATTAAGAGTCTCTTTTGGTTTGTCTCCCTCCCGATCCCATCTTGTTTCATTTTTTCTTTTCCTACCCCCTTAACCCCCACCCCTGTTGCATCTCCATTTCCTCATATCAGGGAGATCATGTGATAGTTGTCTTTCTCCGATTGACTAGAAATTTATTTCTGAAAGCCAAAGTCTGAGATGAGAATGCTAAAATGGTCAGATGAGGGTCCTGTTATGTTATGCAAAATTCTCTTGGTATACTTAACAGTAGAAGGGACTGGGGAGTTCTCTGTACTTTATTTTATAAGAACATTCTTCTGACCTCTTGACCTATGTATTTCCCACAGGTCCCACCTCCTAACAAATACCATCACCATTAGGTAATTATAATCATCACCTAAACTAAGATTTGAACATATGAATTTGTGAAGAAACAATTTCAAACTATAGCAACAGTTTCAATCGATGCATTAAGTAGTTCTACTTTATCAACACACATTTAAATATATTTGACATAAGCATACAACAATGGTTCTAATAAGTTTAATTTAATTGAACAATAACTTTAAGTGTCATAATAAAATATGTAAGAATGTTGAGTATAATGATGGTCAAAGATCACAATTTTAGCTTTTCTTGACACTGTATAGTATTGTTTATGATGCTACTATTTTTACCCTTACCTGCATTTTTTAAAACACAAATCCATAACACAATGAAGAAAAAGAAAAGTGAGTTTAATCTTAGGTTTATACCTTAGGTAGTGAAATCCCAGCTCAAATATTCAGATAAATTGGCAATTAGAGTTATTTGTTTAAAAATACTACCAGGACATTTATAATAACTCCACAGAGTTATTGGTAGGAGAGATACAAAAATGCCACTTTCCTGTTGATGACTACTTCAAATTTAAAGATATATTACACTTGGTTTAAGATAAACACATTGACAACATTATAGATGGCAAGTTAATTTATAAATGTAATACTATTTTTATTTTCCAAACATCAGAAGTTTGATTTTCATATGAAACTGAAGTTTTAAATTGAGAACTTGAGTGAAATTCATGTTTATTTCATCAACAAATTTTCATAGTACTGTTTGCACTTCACACTGTGTGAACCATATAATGATTCAAATATTTCATATCCTACTTTCAGGGGTAGTAATATTATGCACCCAAGAGTGTGCATTTGATTTAAACTGCAATTGAACATATTTAAGAAACAATCTGTTGTAGAATCTCATGTACAATTTCAATGTTGATAACTTCTATTCTGAGGAAACTATATACTTTATAGGGCCACCACTTCAAACATACAAGGAAAATTTTAAAAACTGGATGCCAGTACTGGTAAGTACATGATGTGTCATTTATTTCTTTGAAGTTGATATACATATAGTATATATATATAATATGTATATTATATATACTATGTGTATATATAATATACATATTATATATATATATATATATATATATATATATAGTGTAGTGTCGGTATACTACCAACATATATATCGTGTAGTGTCAGTAACATTGAAATTCAAACAAAATACATTTGAAATGACCATGAAATTGAGGGATAAATGATATTTTGACTCTAATCTTGAAAGGTTTTAATTATTTTTTTAAAGATTTTATTTATTTATTTGACAGACAGAGATCAAAAGTAGGCAGAGAGGCAGGCAGAGACAGGAAGGGAAGCAGGCTCCCTGCTGAGCAAAGAGCCTGATGCCTATAGGGCTCTATCCCAGGACCCTGGGATCATGACCTGAGCTGAAGGCAGAGGCTTTAACTGAGCCACACAGGCATCCCAAAAGGTTTTAATTATTTACTGTAAAAAATTTTATTTGTAATAAGAGTTTTTAAAACATCATGAAGAACATGCTTTATTCTGTGTCTGTGCCTTGAGGTAATAATGAACATGAAACATCGAGGTACTCATTCATTTACCAATATATATTTTGAAAGCTTGTTATGTACAAAATATTCATTTGATTACTATTAGGATAAAAAGCTCAATCAACCATACACATCTCCAGTAGAGACTGTAACTAAGTAAGGGAAGATATAAACCTATATAAATGTAATGCAAAGGAGAAAAAATGTCTTAACAGCAGATTGACACATAAAATATTGTGGAATTTCCAAGAAAAGAGAAATATTTGTATTTGAGAGACTGGGAAAAGCTTAATTGAGAAATTTACACTTGAAACCAGGAAAGAGAGAAATTTGTTGAATCATGGGGAAATGGGGAGTAAAAATTATTTATGTCTATGGAACAATCATTACAAAATATACAGCAACAAAATATTTGGCCCAGGTAGAGAAATAATAGGTTACCATATGTTTAATAATAGAATATGTATCTTTTCTCCCAGGAATTGTCCTGAGGCCCAGCACAAACATATATTATAGTTAAAATACTTACAATTCACAAACCTAAATCATCCCATTTTTATGAAATAACTTATATTTTTAAAAATGATATTAAAGAGGTAAAAGAAAATTTGTTAACTGAGGATATAGAAAATCCTAAAATTGGGCACCTGGTGGCTCAGCTGGTTGAGCAACTGCCTTCAGTTTAGGTCATGATCCTGGAGTCCTCAAATTGAGTCCTGCATCAGGCTCCCAGCTCCACAGGGAATCTGCTTCTCCCTCTGATCTTCTCCCCTCTCATGCTCTCTCTCACTATCTTTCAGGTAAATAATTAAAATCTTAAAAAATAAAAAAAAAAACTAAAACTAAAATTGGTTTTACATATTATCCCCATTATATTCACAAATTATCAAATCATGTATGACCACACATAGATATCAGACATTTTAAAGTATTAAAAATATGGCAATTTATTATTTCTTCGTAGGCCAAATATCTCCTTGTTGCTGTGTGCAATGAAAGAGAGAAAGAGATTACAGAAAAGATTTTTAACAACAATTTCACATATCTCTTACACAGGAAAAAATAATAATTGGATATTTTCCTTGATGTTAAGGTCTCATAAAAGGAACACTGGATTTTTGGATCCAATGTTTATATCCTATGTTTAAAATGTATAGGTATTTCAAATTCATTGTTTTTGCTATATGAATATTCATGTTCATGTTTCTGTGTTTTTATAGTTCTTCACCATTTGAGTCAACTCTTGAAAGAAAAATGAATGTTAACTAATTGGAAATTGAATAAAAACAAAAAAATGGATAATTAGATCACTGCATGTCTTGAGAGATAACCTGATAATAGCTCAAATTTGTTAGTAGAGCAAAATGTAAGATTCAGTTTTAAACACTGCAGTCATATAAAAATCTTTGATTAAAAAGAAACATGCAGAGTTGTTGTTTTGTTATATTAGCACCTTAGCAAGTCCTATCTAAGAAAATGTATTTACTAACTAGTAATTCTAAAAATAATTGCATTAAATTTGATCTCATGAAGAATTCATAAGATCTAATTTAACATTTCTGTTTTTGAAATGCAAGTTTTTTCATGCTGGTTTATAATGAGTTTGCAAAATAGAAATAATAAACTAATATAAATTCACATTTGAAATTAAAGTTTGAAACAATGGCCTAAGATAGTAAGAATATAACATTTTAGAGCTATCTTGAAAGAGCTTTTGTACATTTTTGGTCATTTTTTTGATTGTTTAGTTTCTTGTTCTGTACTGAAACATGTATAAATATGAAAATACATAGATTGGTTTCTTTGGGGAAATTTATATATCATTGTTTTTAAAATAACATGGCTTCTATAAGAGATCAAGAAGAACAAAATGACTACACTTTACATTAATTTATTTTTTACATTAATTGTTGAAAAAAAATTAACAAAATTTTTCTAAATTTTTCTAAATCAAATTTTGTTTCTTCAAGATAGTCTTTAGACTCTTCAATATAGTTTTTAGTTTCTCCAATATAGTCTTTGGTTTCTCCTATATAGTCTTGAGCTCTTTCATTTGGGTCCTCTTCACATGTCTAGAGGACCCAAATGAAAACAATGTCTCACTTCCTTGCTCTGAAGTTAAGAGACTTTCCTTATTTCCTTCTTATCCTCTGCCTTTAAAAACTTTCTTCCTATCAGATCCACCTTGAAGACTTTTATTTTGTCCTGATTAGATTTAGATTGCAAACAACTGCTTAGGATACATTATTAATGTAGTACAATTCAGGAAAACATTCTGGAGCTCTGTACTATGCAAACACCTAGGAGATATCACATGACTGCCTATTGGGCTTTTAAGATAATTCTATGACTCTCGCACAAAGAACACTAACACATGCTCACACTTACCTGGACATCTTCACCATCACTGTTCTTCTAATTGGGAGAGGCATCATACATTTATAGAGATCATCACAGATTTATACATCTTATATCATGTTTATGTGGTTAAGACAAGTTTTCATAAATCCCAGATTGAGGAAAAGAAAATCTCAGTAAATGAAATAAAGAAGTCATGTTATATGAAAAATTAAACATGCCATCAAAAATCACCTTGATACATTTTTAGGTGCAATCAGTCTTCTTGCCTGTAATTCTTCTGAGGTTCAACATTGATTTCTATAGCCTTTTCTAGTAGACAATGAATTTTAAATTGTGCCAATAGTAGTTGGCACAGAGTTTTATCAAATGATTGGATGCCTTCACATTTTTTACTTGAATTCTCATTGTGCCTTTCTTAAAGTTACATTTTTATTCCTTAGTTAGAAAACCAAAGGAACTAGTCCTCAAGGTTTTCATTTGTGTTGCTGTCTTGGGGGTCTTCTTGTTTGTTTCATTTTTGTGATCTTTGCATTTTCCCTCTCTTGAGGATATGGTGAGAGAGTTCTATAACCTTGTAAAAGTTGAGGAAATCACAAGTAAGTAATCCTCTAAGATATGTTTCAGGCTGTCCCCATGTTTCTCAGAGAATCCATAAGTATTTGAATGCAAAACTGTTAATGTTTCATAACATCATAAAACATTAAAACTAGAAGGGATCAGAAAGATAATTTTATCCCTTTCCTTTGTTTTATCTGAAAGAAAACAGTTTCAAAATGACACAGTCTAACCCAGTCACAATATCTGTTAGCAACTGAAGCTGTACAGAAACCTAGACTTCCTGATCTAACATAACTTTCTGCAACTAATTGGATATGGAATCTTTCATATGTCATAGTAGTGATGGTGCAACAATACATCATCTACCTTGATTAATGACTATGATGAAAGGCCTGCTTAACACAATGGAAATAAACGCAGCAAGCAGATTTATTAAATTGTAAGAGCTGTAAAGTCTATCTGTGCTTTACATTAGTGCAACTATGGTCTTTTAATCTGTTATGTTTACCAAGTCTATAATATCTGATTATTTTTGTTGGTCATGAAGAAAAAAAAGAGAAAACTCAAAGATGAATAATTATGTTGAAAAAGTGTGCAGTTACAGAGAAAAAAGTAGTTCATATGTCAGAGAAAAATGTGTCCATTTTGTGTGCATGTGTGTGTTGAATTTACATATGTAATAAAGGAAAACTCTCCCCATATGTTCATTTGGAAATACTGAAAGAATAAAAAGTAAAGAGGGACTAGAAAGATATTACTTGGCTCTTTAAAGTGAAAGTGATATTAATTTTAGACATTTATAAGAGCTTGTTAACATTTACAACTAATTATAATGGCACCTAATTTTTTTATTATAGCTTTTATTTTTCAAAAGCTTTTATTATATAATCACCATCTTAATTTGTTCCCACAACAGCTGTGTGAAATAGTCAAAGGAGATTTTATTTTCTCCATATTACTGATAAGACAAAAAGGTCAAATGGTTAAGTCATTTTCCCAAACAAATAAACTAAGTTGTTTAGATGCTTGACCTGCAATTATCTAGAATATATCAATTAAGAATTTCATTCATTTTTAATACCAAATTGTTTATAAAAACACAACTATCTGTAACTCACATGATATGATTATCTGTTTACTGTTGTTTATTAAAAAACCTTCATAGTTGGTTTATCTATTCCATTTCCTCTATTCCCAAGAAACCTTCCTTAAGAAACAACTTTCACACTGAACTTTTATCAAATGCATTTAATTTAATTTTATTTTATTTTAGATTTTTATTTATTTATTTGACAGACAGAGATCACAGAGAAGCAGGCAGAGAGAGGAGGAAGCAGGCTCCCTGCTGAGCAGAGAGCCCGATGCGGGGCTCGATCCTAGGACCCTGGGATCATGACCCGAGCGGAAGGCAGAGGCTTTAATCCACTGAGCCACCCAGGCACCCCTATCAAATGAATTTTATTAATAGCACACTACTACTTACAAAATATAGCCAAACAACCTAAAGTCCTACTCTATGCAATCTGAGATCCAATATAATACATGAAAATAGAACTGATCTTGAAAGCAGGAAATATCAATATATACCAAGACTTACTAATTCTGTACAAATGTGACACCCTTAACATATCTTTGTAGTATTTACCAATAAGATGATTTTATTATAAAAATGCCTGTCATTCCAAAATCAATTCTTATTCATATATATAGTTAGTCTATGCAGTCAATGATAGAACTTGGGTTGGCCATGCTGTCTTAATCCCAGCTCACAATGTGACCATAGCAAGTCAGTGTTCTCACTAAGATGTGGCTATGTAGCCATGTTTAATTGTTCTGCATGAGGGCACACTGCATTATCAAGACTCAGAAACCTTTTTATTGTTACTCTCTAATTTCTTGGATCATCATGGCTATAGGTTATGAATTTATTTTTCTCTCTACCTTAATGACATCTTATTTCTGTATTTCATTATAGAAGCTCTAGTTTGGACAGTTGTGCCCCCTGGCCTAGTATAAGCCATCTCCTGTTCAGCAGTGATCTTCTCCAAGCCATCACCATTGCTCTAGAAAATATGATTTCATAATATTCATTGAAAATGCTGAATTCAGTCAGGTGCAGTCATTAGGACACAAAGCTTTACTTTTTTTTTTTAAGATTTTATTTATTTATTTGACAGGCAGAGATTACAAGTAGGCAGAGAGACAAGCAGAGAGAGAGAAGGGAAGCAGGCTCCCCATCGAGCAGAGAGCCCGATGCGGGGCTCGATCCCAGGATCCTGGGATCATGACCCGAGCCAAAGGCAGAGGCTTTAACCCACTGAGCCACCCAGGTGCCCCAAAGCTTTACATTTTGAATGTGACTTCCCAGCAATGCTATTCACCTTGACAATGCTTTATGCAGATTCACAGCTTTTGCGAACAACAAAATAACTAGAAAATATCTAACTGCATGAAAGTTTTAAGAAAAGACTGTGGACTCTGAGAAACAAACTGAGGGTTTGGGAGGGGAGGAGGGTAAGAGGTTGGGTGAGACTGATGGTGGGTGTTATGGAGGGCACATATTGCATGGAGCACTGGGTGTGGTGCATAAACAATGAATTTTGAACACTAAAAAAATAAAGAAAATTTTACAAATATAAATAATCATGAATAATAGAAGAAGTTAAAAAGGAAATTAAAACACGTTCAACTTTTCAAATAACAAAATATTCATTAAGATAACAGGGTATAAGATTAGCATACAGAAATCAATAGTCTTCATTACACAAAAAATAACCAGTTAGAAGATACAATTGTAGGGAAGGATTATTTACAAAAGAAATAAAGAAGACAAATATAGTTAGGAGGAAGCTACTATAACAAAAAAATATGCAAACATGTAAGGAAAACTCTAGGACACTCTTAGCAAATACACAGGTAGAATTAAATAGAAATATACTTTTTGTAAATAACTAAATGTTATAAAGATTTAAGTTCCAGTGTTAAAAAACAAATAGAAAATTTATATGGATCTACACAAATTGGTATCACTCAATATAGACAAATAAATATGTAAGAATAGTTTAAAAAAGACAAGAAATATACAATTAGGACTAACCCTATCAAATATTAAAACCAATTACAAATAGCATGATGAAAAATGAAAGAAGAAAGAAAGAAAAAGAAAGAAAGAAAGAAAGAAAGAAAGAAAGAAAGAAAGAAAGAAAGATTGATTATAAATGGTGGAGTTATATTTTCCAGAGTAAGTTTCTGATGTCAAGTAGGAAAGTAAAATTACACAGCCGTATGTACTTTCAATTATGGATATTGCAGGGTAGACATTTCTAGAGACAACATTAATGGCTCCTCTAACACTTCATTAGCCCTGTTTTTCTCCATAGCAGTTAATTAAATATTTGATGATTTTTTTCTGATCTTTTAATAATTTTCTTTAAAAATTCTAAGTAACTCTTGAGTCTCAGAGAAATTACTTGGATAGACTAACAGACTGTGTGATGGTCTCACTTATGGCTATGGGGGAGGCACAAGTAATGGGTAACAAAACAAAAATGATTTTGTTTTGGACAGATTAAATTTGAGATTTTCCTTAAAGAATCCAAGTAGAATGTAGCAAATACAGTTCTATATATAAATGTGAAGTTTAAAAGAGAAATTATGTTAGAGATTAACATTTTGTGGTCATCATTTCAGAAGCAGTGTATAAAACTGGGCACGAGTGAGCTAACTAAGGAATTTCATTACAGAGAAAAATGAGACCTGAAATTACACCCTGGACAATTCCGTATTTTGTGGTTGGGAAAAGTAGAAAAAGCTAGCAAAAGATAATGAGAAGTAGGAAGAAGAAAACTAAGAGAGTGTGATATTTTAATGCAATTCCTACTTCAATACTATACTTTTTCTGGAGCTTTTCTTTCTGTACATAATAAAATGGAAAACTCTTCTCTCTCGATCTCTCTCTTTCTGTCACATCCTTCCACCATATGTGTCTATTATGTATGTGAGTATGTCTGTGCATGCAATCAATGTAGATGTTAATGTGTCACAATCAAAAATGTTTTATAACCACTCTACAGTGCTTACTTCCTAAATCTTGCATAATTTCTCCTTTAACATGGAAACTTTTATAACAGTCTCTAAATGAGCTGAATGTATTCTTCTTTTATTACTTTATGCTCAATTTTCCCCTTACTAGATACTGAAGTAAATGAACATTGTTGGATAATCTTGATACATCTCTCGCATTTTCATTTCATACATAGGCATGCACCTAACTAGAAGATTCTTTTTATCATTTCCTTCTTTATTTGTTTATGCCACAGGCCAATCTCCTTCAAAGTATACTTGCTTTTCCTTTTTTGTATCATGGCGTAAATGTCAAATGTTCTTGCTACATGTATCTAAGTCGATTACATCTTCCAGAAAAGACAATTTAAGTATGAAGTTAGTTTGAATTCATTTTATACAACAAGCATGCTATTGTGTCTTTAGAAATAGAAAAACTATATTCATATTCTGTGTATTAATATATCACTGTTTTCCAAGATTAATCATTTGGGCATAGTTTGCAATAGATACAATATTCAAGATCCCTTAAAAATAATGTGAGAGTCTTCCCAAATTACACCATATCCACACCAACCAATATTCTTAAATCATTGGTGTTTATCAAAGGACATCATGAAACTGATTTTAGGAAAAATCCACAACAGAAAATATATGTCTCAAGGAAGAAAATTATCTTGTGACAATTTCTTTTAAGCAGCTTAAAAATCTTGCTCCAAAGAAAACATGACTTTTATTACTAATTTTATGTGAGTACTGTATAAGTATATTAATTGTATTACATACATTGCATGTATTATATATAATATATATACATTTTAATCATATAATTATTAATTGTAACTATATACAATTATAGCTTATAATTAAGATCAAATTAACTTTTTCATTAGAAAATTTGTGTTTATATGCATAGTTCCATTTTTAATGGTGATTTATATAACTATAGGTTTCTCCTTTATATATTTAATGCTGAAATATTTTACATAGATGGTAGGTTAGTATTAAATAGAAATGAAGGTAAACAGTCACTAAGATTAGCAATCAGGATTCCTAATTTTTTTGTAGCCATAGATGCTTCTATTTGTATGCCTACATTTATACATACATATTATGTCATATAATTTCAGAGGTCATTTTGGGGAGTGGGAGCAGGAACACATTAGTTAAAATGAATCTAAATATATAGATACTTTATTTTTTTATAAAATTGACAGTCATTGAATATATATATTACATGTAAACAACAGTATTTTCTATTGGGGATATAAATATGAATAAAATATGGTCTCTGAGCTCAAGGACATCAAAATTAGGGGAATAATAAATGTATGTAACTAATCATATCTCATAGTTATTAGGCCTGTGCCAGTGATACCAACAGAGGAAAAAATAATTAGTTCTTTCTTTGACATTTGGAATGGGTTCCAGGAAAAGGCCGATCATAAAAATGAGTATCATTTCACTAGTTTGAAAGAGACAAAAGAGAAATGTGAAAGACCATGAGTCAAAGCAGATATACAAATTAATAGGGACAGTGTTTTCTTTATATTTTCATCATTATGGACTAATATCATTTGGGGGCATTAAAAAGTATTAAATAGAAGTTGAATGTATTAAGTTTGCAGGCTCACTAAGACAGAAATAGAAGGAAAAGTTTAGGAGGGGGGTTGGTAGAATGAATGTTGAAATGACATAACACTTAAAGTAAATTAGGGAGAGGATTTTATTGCTATTAAACTCTGTTACGAAGCTCCTGGATGGCTCAGTCCTTAAGCATCTGCCTTAGGCTCAGGTCATTATCCCAGTGTCCTGGGATGGAGCCTGGCATCTGGCTCCCTGCTCATCTGGGAGCCTGCTTCTCCCACTCCCTCTGCCTTCCACTCCCCCTGCTTGTGTTCACTCTCTCTCTGTCAAATAAATAAATAAAAACTCTTAAAAAAAACTCTATTAAAAAATACAGACTCTTTCCTGTAGGCAATATGAACTTTTAAGTGGTTTTGAAACTGGAAAGTTTTAAACTGTGCTTTACAACATTGCAATCAATGAAATATTTAGAAAAAAAGTGACAACATGGGTTGCATATTACAAGAGCAAGGACTTTATGTGTAAAGGAGGCTATTAGAACTTCCAGTGTGAGAATAGGACAGAGTAGACAGGAGGAAGATGGAGAAAAATAGTCAGTAGATGTATTTTGAGAGAAAATCAACAGACTTTTGTCCAAAACATTGAGTTCCTTTAATTTAACAAACACTTTATTAATCTTTATAATATGCAAGAAAATACAATCTACAGTGAATGGATAAGACTCAACCACTATTCTTAAGGAACTAAAAATCTATCAAAAATTTATGAGTCATCAGTCAGTTAAGCATCTGCCTTCAGCTCAGGTCATGATCTCAGGGACTTGGGATCCAGCCCCGAGTTGGGTTCCCTGCTCAGTGGGGAGTCTGTCTCTCCCTCTACCCCTCTGCCCCACTCATGTTCTCTGTCTCTACTCTGTCTCTTGTGCTCTACCAAATAAATTAATAAAATTAAAAAAAAATTATGAGCCAGAAATATCAAATTATATTCTAAATTGACTTCAGTCAGCTATATTCCAATATAGACATTTCTATTTTGAGACGTTTTAGAATGCAGATTCTTCTCTTAATTACATTTCCATTACATACCTGGTCCTTAAATTATATCTGCAATCTTTAAAAATGCAGGAACATAATAATAAATACTTCCTTGTCCTTATAGCATATAAAGTAACAAATAATAAAATGCCATGCATATCTACAAAGTAATAGAAAATACATAATTAGGGGCACCTGGGTGGCTCAGTGGGTTAAGCCTCTGCCTTCAGCTCAGGTCATGATTTCAGGGTCCTGGGATCGAGCACCACAACAGGCTCTCTGCTCAGCGGGGAGCCTGCTTCCCCCTCTCTCTTTTTGCCTGCCTCTCTGCCTACTTGTGATCTCTGTCCAAAAAAAAAAAAAAAAAAAATCAGAAAAATATAAATATAAAAAAAGAAAATACATAATTAGTCCAGCTGTGCAAGTTAAACAAATCAGGTAATGTTTTCTGAGGGTTTTTCTTCTTAATGAACACTTTAGTGAATACTCTTGCTATTTTTAAGTACCATATAGGAACAGTATCACTTACATGCAAGAGGTTAGAATGTTTGAAAAATGTGTATGTGTGTGTGTGTAGTGGAGATTTTATATATACATATATATGTGTGTATCTATATATATATTTATATAATATAAAATATGTCTGTACACACATTAAACCAAAATATAAGATGCTAGATTTTTCCCCCCAACAACATTTTAGTAAATCCAAGCAAATGTGAATTTACATTATGAAAACTGGAGAATTTTTAGTTTTTTGATAATTTATTTTCAGATAATTATCTATGTAAACCACAGCTTTCTATAATAAACAATGTATTGGCATTTCTACCATTTAAACACATGCTAGGTATCTGTTGGTTCTAGAATAGGCTCTTTACATATCTTTCTCAGGACATGTTGTTTTATGTATAGGGAAAATACATTAAAATGTGATTTTATGAAAATTTGATTTTTTATATTCCTATTGTATATCAGCTAAATCTAAATATATATATAAGACATTAAAATAATGAACTTCTTGATATTCTCTTCTACACAACACTGTCAGTTACTTTTGTCTTTCTTTCTAAGGATTTGCATTGTAATGATTCTATAAATCTTTCTTAACTCCTGCAAGGATGGTTGATCTTTAGAATGCCATTGAAAACGAACTTGTGGGACAGGTAATTCCTATGTGGCAAACCTATTTGCACACTGCCATCAGCATGCAATGACAAGATACAAAACCTGTCAGAGCAATTCATGTGAAGAACATCACACCAAATAACATCTTAGAGGACCCATGTAACTAATAACACATTTTTCCTGATTTCTTTTATGCTATACATGTAATAAATCATTCACCTGATTGAATACTATAAAATATACATTTTATTCAAACCATGCCATATGTTCTTCTAAACAACACACACACACACACATACACACACACACACACACCACAAACTTTCCAGTGCATTAAGTTCTAGTGAGAAGAAATATGAGACACAGGCAGAACCAGAGACTCCCCAATAGAGGCAAACCTTTATTAACCCATGGCACCACTGTAGTTTTTCTAGCCAGCAATCCCACAGAAACTTAATTCTAAATTAGTTAATGGTCCTTGTCAGCAGCCTGTAGTTCTAGAGATGCTGCAAAGTGTTTTCTTTCCTCCAGTCACAGAGAGCCTTGACTAGAATGAAGAATATTGAGGAAGGAGGGCATGTGTCATCAATGAAATATATTGGATCTCTAATGTACATCTCCTGAAACCATTATTAATCCCCAGTTTCTCAGCCTGAAAATCTAGTAGCTGCCAAAAGGAAATAGTAGTAGTGGCAGTTAGAGCAACCAAAGCTTAAAAGGTAAATGTCTTTCAGGCATGGACGATTGATAGCTAGAGCTCAAACTAAAATGTCTACCTCCTACTATAAGCCTACTTTAAAACAAAACTAAATTTCAAAAAATGCAATGACTTTATTACACTGCAGAATCTAGTTACAGGTGTTGATCTACTGAAAAGAAAGTATTTATCTCCTGTGTAATCTTGAGCAAGTTACTGAACATTTTGAGCCCCAGTTTCCTCTTCTCTAAAATGAGGATTTAATGCATTAGTTATAAGATTGTTGTGAGTAAATATTTTATGTATTTTTAAAGCCCTTAGTACCTGGTACATTATGGGTATGACATAAATGCATGGTATATAAATTAAACAGAGCTGAGAGAGCTAATCGGAACATTTAGTTCAAGTAACTGTTTAAGTTCTGGCATGCGCTAGATTCCAGCCCTCTCATTTACAGGCTCAAGGTTCTCAAGCAAATTGCTTAACCTTGGTAAACCTCATCTGTGAAATGGAAATACTACTTGTCTCAGAGAGATAAGTGAAAATTAAAGGTGCAAGTACCTGTAACATAGCAGATTGAATAAAACAGGTATTCAGCATGGAGAAATATTATTATTTCACCTTCTATTGTTATTAATTAGTGGGGAGCTTATCTCTAGGTTACTTTCCCCTAGTTATCCTTTTAACCTGTGCTGTGGAGATATGAATACATACAAATCCTTATGTTCAAATATTAGATGTATATGTCTGTATATACATTGTTGAGATAATCTTAGGTTACCAATAAATTAAAAGTCACATAATTTCAAATACCATAGTGTAAAAATCCAATGACTTTTATTGTAGTAAAAAGAAGTGGGGTAGGTTTAGAATCTGGTGGAACTAAATACAAAACATGACAATCCATTCTAGGTTGTCGTGTTCTTTTGTGTTTTTTTTTGTTTGTTTGTTTGTTTGTTTGTTTGTTTTGTTTTGTTTATCTTGAGCATTTTAATCCTGTAATCCTTATCAGTATGTTTCAAAAAATTATATATTCAATGTTTATTATGTGTCAAGATACATGATGAAGACATAAAAGACACAGATCCTATTTTTATTTATTTATTTGACAGACAGAAATCACAAGTAGGCAGAGAGACAGTCAGAGAAAGAGGCAGGCTCCCCACTGAGCAGACAGAGATCACAAGTAGGCAGAGAGGCAGGCAGAGAGAGAGAAGGGGAAGCAAGCTCCCTGCCAAGCAGAGAGCCCCATGCGGGGCCCGATCCCATGACCCTGAGATCATGACCTGAGCCGAAGGCAGAGGCCCAACCCACTGAGCCACCCAGGCGCCCCACACAGATCCTATTTTAAAGGAAATCTAGTAAGGTAAAGGAACAGTGAGCAGATACTTATGCTTAAGTATTATAAATGCTAAAGAGAATGCATAGAGAGGGTTTTAATCAAGGCAGGGGCTAAGGGGATTAAGAATGTGGTTAGGTATTTAGGAGGAGGTAAAATCTTAGCTAGACTAAGAAAGCTGAAATTAACTAGGTGCCAAATGTCAGAAGATTATTCTTTGAAGATGGAGCCATCTGTCCAAAAGGCATAAAAATATATGTAGAAGATGTTAAAAATTGCAAATAGACCCATATGCATAGAGTGCAAGGACAAATAAGTTGAAAGGGAGCAAAAGTATGTCATGATAGGTAATTTGGAATTAATATTAAATGCGGTAGGAAGCCACTGATAGATTGTGAACAAGGAGTGAGAGTTTTAGAAAATCACTTGGATGGTATAGTGAATGTGTTTGATGCTGTGCCCAGAGAGCTTTTTCTGAGCAGTTGAGCCTATTCCCTCTTAGGACTGTTGCTGCTGCTATCTGTGTTACCTACTCAAAGCTGAGAGTTGTTCCTTTTTTAAAAATTGCTCTCAACTATGGTGACCTACTACACTCAGAATTTTATGCTCCCCTAGCCCAAAGGGGCTCCATAGGCAAAACAACTTACTGACAGAGAACTACGAGGTTGACCCCTGGGAACACTACCCCTGTGGAATAGTTCATTCTTTAGAACAACTTGAGGGTTGAAGGTAGGCTTGAGCAGAGACCACATCCTGATTTAGCTTTTCTCTCCTGCTTTATTCAGAATCCATCGTTTCCCTTCTCTAGATAATATACCCTCAGTGAGATATTTGTACAAGAATTTCCAAGAAAGAATTTGCTTTGAGAGAATACGACCTAAATTTTACATATAGGATGGGCCACAATAGAAGACCAAAAGAATAAATAAATAAATAAATAAATAATACAGAGAAGAGTTAATTCTAAAATCCAAGTACTTATGGAGTTCTTATGAAGGTGAGAAATAATAAGGATCAGAATAAAGGCATAGCATTTAAACTAGAGAAGACGGGTATAATTGCCAGGGTTGTTGAAGGCTGAATTGACAGGACCAAGAGATATGGACTAAGGGAGAAAACATATATAGAATAGGTGTCTGCACTGGGGAGAGGGAATTAGATCAAGGATGAAATGGAAAAATATAAAGTCAAACAAGAAGTTCCTACACTAACAAATAAAAATAATGGGTTATGTGAATTGACATGTGTGATTAACTCAGCTTTCTGTTTTCATACCATCCAAGTTGGAAAAAGAGTATTAGAGAACAAAGCAAGTGGAGGAAATTTGATAGAGGAAGAGGTTATGGATTGTGTTTTGGATGTGTCCAGGAGAAAGTTGAAAATTATGGACTGGCCTTGAGAAAATCGACTCAGCATATTAATCTGTAATGAGAAGGCACTTAGCCATACTTGGGGAGAAATTATTCTACACTATATGCAAAAATACCAAGCTCTGTCCCTAACACATACACTGAATAAGTGTCAATTTCCCCTTTTCATTCTTCCTGCCACCCTTTTCATTCTTATCCCCTTATTCCTGTGATTGCATCTGATCATACATTGACAAGTTGAAAATACTGCTACCAGTTTGCACTCTTTGACTTATTCCCTAATATCAGTGTTCTTGAACTTGCTGTTTGCTACTGCTCAATTTTGCCTTTTAAGGGTCATCTATCTACTTCTAAACTAAGGACTCTATTGGCCTCAATCCCTCTGCTTCACTATTACCTGATCCTTTCCGCCAATTCACTACAGGATTCCTTTTTATCCCATCAATGACCAATAAACTATTTGCCTACCTACCAAATACGATCACTTCGCCAATGTATCCTATGGTAAGCTTCAATCCCAAATTCTTTGTGTGAGTGAGGTTAAGAGGGAGGAAAAGTTGTCATTTTCTGTGAAATTTCCTAGTTTGTAATCACCAAAATTTTATATCCTAGTTGCTGCTTGTTAGCTGAGAAACAAGGCAAACTATAATAGATATTTACTTTTTTTAGTCCCTTAATATAAAGAAGAGGAAACCAGGACCCTGATGAATAATTAGTGTATATATAGTGCACATGTTAGCTCAGATGGAAAAAAATGTAGACTGTTATCATTATATTCAGATTCCTATAGCTACCTGTTTGTCTATTTTGATGTCACATAAATATATCATGGCCACAACTTCTCATAGGAAAGATCCAACTCCAACAGCAACAGTTCAGGCCAAAATGGCCTGTGGACTATATAGAGACAGTAAATTGAAGAAAGATATAAAACATATGGGCCAGATACTGTGCAATTAAACAAACAGTAGCTAAATCTAGTTTGAGAGGTCCTAGGCAACTAGAACACGATACCATACTGCTTCTTGTAATCTAGACTACATGTCATGAATTTGTCTCTCAGACCAAATAATTAAAGGCAGAGACTGAAGCTAGAACCTGAGAGAGAACTGGGAAGAGATTGGGATTAAGATGCTTAAAAAAAATCTGCCCTGGGGTGCCTGGGTGGCTCAGTGAGTTTAAGCCTCTACCTTTGGCTCAGGTCATGATCTCAGGGTCCTGGGATCGAGCCCCACATTGGGCTCTCTGCTCCGTGGGGAGCCTGCTTCCCCCTCTCTCTGCCTGCCTCTCTGCCTACTTGTGATCTCTCTGTCAAATAAATAAATAAAATCTTAAAAAATAATCTGTCCTTCTGCTCATAAAGTAAATATGCTCATAAAGCCTTATTCATCTTCCATGTGTAAGTGCATGCACACACACACACGCACACACTACACAAGACCCACCTGGAAGAGATATCTATTTATATTAACAAAAATTTGGCATGCTTTTGTAATTTATATCTTTCAGAATAGGCTACGGCAGTAGTTTCCAAAGGTTAAAACAAAATGTTTATTATTATTTTTTTTTACCTATGACTAATAATAAGAAATATACTTACATCATTACATAGCATGAGGGCACAGACTTTTACATGCAAATAAAATTGAAATAAAAATTATATTACTTATCTTAGTTCTATTTTATTTTCCTTTCTTTCTTCTTTTTTTCTTTTTCAATATTCCCCGTCTGTCCTTTACTTCCTACCTTTTCATTCTTTTCTCCTTCTTTCTCCCTTTCTTTCATCTTTCCTTCTTTTTTCACAATTTGTTCTTCCTTGTATTATTTTAGTCATTTTTTTCTTTCAATTGAACCAACTAAATTAATTTCATAACAAATAAAAATGGGTCATGACCCTCATGAAGAAAAACACTGCTCTGGGGAAATGACTAGATATAAAGTAGCATTTTTTACTTGACAACCAGGACTGAGAATTGAGAAAACCATGGAGTAGCTAGGAATAAAAAGGGAATTTTAAAAAGTAGGTTTTGGATAAAGACCTAGTTCCCACTTTACTAAGGGATTATGATAGCTGAAGCTAGAATTAAGAATTTGTAGAGACAGGAAGATTTATAATAGAAAGAGAATAATTGAAAATATCAAATTGATACATTTTAATTTCACCCTTAATTAATGTTCCTTTTCAGTCTTCCACTACTAAGGCTAAATTATCACCACTAGCTGAAGGACATAAGATTGTGATGTTTTTAATAAGATTATAGACTTGAGAAATCTATCTTTAAACAAAGACAATGTCTTTTAACTTACTTCATGCTTCATTAGTAAATCTTGAAATAAAGTTGATGAAATAAGTCATAAATTCTTCACTATAAAGAAGATAATGTGTATGGGATTTAGGATTAGTCATAGACCTTGAGTGGTAAGGAAGAAAGATGTATGATAACACCTAATCCCATTATATCCATGATTTAGGATCTGAGAAAAATGTCCAAATCCTTCCTTTATATGTCTTGGTACTCAGAAAGGAGATTTCTATTCTTAGTGGTTCTACATAGCATGGAGTGAATTTAAGAAAATTAGATAACATAGCAGAAATAAGAAGGTGATGAAGTATATATAATAAGCATTAAGGGTGGAGTTGCATAATCCTTAAATTGTATGTATTCTAGGTAACTCAGAACTGAGTTTAGGTCCAGAAAGCTTACTACTTAAATTTTTATGACAGTGGATATCCTGAATCAAGAGTATGGAAGGAGAACATTATAATGTTCCTATTAGAACTGAAGAAAGTCTGTTTTCCAAGGAGCAGCCAATAAACTCTACCAAGCTCAAAGAGATCAATTAACAACAGTCCTATATACCAACTATGAATGCCAAAGAATGTCCTGAGAAGACCACTCATTTCTCAAAGACAATCAAACCTATACCCAAACACCAGAACAAGGCCTTAGAGTTACCCTATCTCCATCATCTAAAGATCATAAAAGTCCTTTCTACATTCCCTCAGATGCCAGTTTGGAGAAGAGCAGGAAAAATTATTCTCTGAAGCCTAAATGTTATGGAAGTTACAATTTAAATGTATTAGAGGTGACAAAATTGTATATTGGTCAGGACTGTAAATTTTCCCCTGAACCCAAACATAAGGCTCATTAATTTCTGATCTTTTTTTTTTCCCCCAAGACAAAGACCAGCAATTTCTCTATACATACAAGTTGTAACATAATTCATTTTGAGACTTTACATAGTTGGAAAGTTAACTTTTATAGATCACATATAATACTCAAGCCCATATCTTGAAATAAAGTTAATATTCCAGAGAAAGCATTTAGACATATTGTCATTTTCAATTTCCTTTTGTTAATAAAACATAATACCATAAATGCATAAATTCTCCATTTAGGATGTTTTTCTCCAAAATAAAAAGGATTACCTACAAGACTGCTCAGATGGCTAATCCACTTATGCTGGTTTTTGCTGGTAATCTTTTGCTTATTTTTTTGCAGTTCTAAAATGAATGCTACTACATAGAATTAAACTGATGGAAAGGATTTTAATCAATCATAGAGTGATTTCTTTTGCCTTCAGCAAAGACTGAAAACATATTCTAAGACATAGTTATTTGTAAAATTGTTAATACAGATCTCAAAATTTAGAATCCATTAATTATGCTACTAACAATGAATCTAAGCATAAGAATATTTGAAAGATAAGACCAGCTCAACATCAATAACCCCTTTATATCTTTCTCTATTTTTACCAATTTATTAAAATAATAAATTTTTGAAATTTTACTGAACTTCTAATATTTTTCTGTTTTTTTAACATGACATTTTGCCAAAAATATGAACTACAAACACACATGTTTTATTCTTCACATTGAGTTATATGGAATAAATGAATGACTGGTAACACCCTTCTAGGATAAAAAGCTTGTATGTCCACACAAGCAGACACATTCCTGAGAATCTAGATTGCAAAAGTTCATATCTAAATGAGTTGTGAGATCAGGATTGCATTGTTAGATCATGTGGCAAGGAGGAGGGGTAATTCTGAGAACATCATCATTTGAGTAGTGATGTTCATGAAGAAAAAAACAGCATATATTTGGGGCATTTCAGACAAGAGAAAAAAGCAAATGGCCCTGAAATGAGAGTGTGACTGTTGTGTTTGAAGACTGGCAAAGATACTATGTTGCTGGTTTGAAATGATGGTTAGAGCAGTGGGATCAGAGGTAGCTAACTAAGGACTCTATCATACCATCTTTGGCTTTTACTCTGAGATGAGAAACCACTGGAGGATTTTGAACAAAGTAACATGTTTTATCATGATCTCTGTGATTATTTTATTAAGAAAATATTGAAATTCAGAAGACAGGATACCACTCTAGTTCCCAAATCATTGAAGAGTCTATTAGAAATTTAGTCATTCTATAATTTCCTGCTTTTCCTTTTTAATTTTTTTAAAACTTATGATGGATCCATTTATTAAACTACATTTTAAAATCATCATATATACTTTGTTATCCACATACTTCTGAACAGAATGAACATGGTCACTGACCTCAATGATGTTAGAGATTAGAAGAGAGACTTGAAGAAATATATTCATACTACATAACAATTGGGGAACAAATTATGTGTTCAGGAGATCCTCTTTGCAGTAACTTGAATTAAAGATGAGTAGGGGGCTTTCAAGCTAATAGTTATGCCAAAAAAAAAAAAAAGAGAGAGAGAGAGAGAGAGAGAGAAAGAACATCAAAAGACTATGGAGATGCAGAAAGAGAAAAAGATTCTGGTATATTCTGAAATTTAATAAAGTCAAAGTTACTGTGAATGAAGGGTACAATGACCAAAAGGCTGGAGATAAAAGCAGGTATCAGACAATAAAGGACCTTTAGATTATTGTGTTAATTTTCTACTTTATCATAAAAGAAATAGGACTTATTTTTAAAAATTTCTAAAGAAGTTATCATTTCATTTATTTTTTTTTTAATGAATTACTCTCATAACTCTCTGTGGAATTGAACTGGGATGGAGAGACAAGAGTAGAAAAAAAGAAATGAATAAAAGGATAATGGCAGAGATCTGACAGTACCTGACTTCAAGACTTATGTAATAGCTATAATAATCAAGATAGTGTGGTATTGGTGAAGAATAGACAAATAGGTCCCTGGAACAGAATAGAGCCCAAAACTGACCACATAAATACTGTCAACTGATCTTTGACAAAGGGGTCAAGTCAAAACAATTGATAAAAGATAGATTTTTTCCCAACGAATGGTGCTAGAACAACTGGGCACCCACATCCCACAAAATTAATATGGACACAAACCTTACAGCCTTCATAAAAATTAATTCAAAATAGATCACAGAGTTAATATAAAATAAAATTTAAAAAAACACCTAAACTCCTAGAAAATATCATAGGAGAAAACCTAGAAGACCTTAGTCATGGCAATGAGCTTTTAGAAACAACACCAAAGCATGACACATGAAAAAATAATTGAGAAGCTGGAAATATAGAAATTCTACTCTGGAAAAACAGTGTCATGAGAATGAGATACAAGGCACCAACAAAGAGATAGTATTTGCAAAAGACACATCTGATATATTTTGGACTGTTAGCCAAAATACATCAAGAACTCTTAAACTCAACAATAAGAAAATGAACAAACAATTTAAAAATGGGGCTGGGGCGCCTGGGTGGCTTAGTGGGTTAAAACCTCTGCCTTCATCTCGGGTCATGATCCTAGGGTCCTGGGGTCAAGCCCCACATTGGACTCTCAGCAGCAAGCCTGCTTCCCTTCCTCTCTCTCTGCCTGCCTCTCTGCCTACTTGTGATCTCTGGCTGTCAAATAAATAATAAATAATAAATAAAATCTTTTAAAAAATGGTGCAAAGACCATAAAAGATACCTCACTAAAGAAGATAGACAAATGGAAATAAGCATATGAAAAGATGTTCTACACCATCTATTACATTATCAGAGAAATGGAAATTAAAACAGTGAGCTACTACTGCATATCTATTGAAATGGCCCATATCTGGAATATTGACAACACCCATTTGTTGACCAGGATGTGGAACAACAGAAACTGTCATCCATTGCTAGTAGAAATAAAAAGTATATTTTGGAAGGCAGTTTGGTAGTGTCTTATAAATCCATACATTCTTGCCATATGATCCAGCATTCACATTCTTTGGTATTTACCCAAATGAGCTGAAATGAATTAAAAATCTATAACCACACAAAAGCCTACACATGATTTTATAGCATCTTTGTTCAGAAATACCAAGCTTGGAATCAACCAAGATGCTTCAGTAGGTTAATGAACAAATAAACTGTATATCCAGACATTGGAATATCATCCAGTACTAAAAGCAAATTAACTATCAAGACATGAAAAGACATGGAGATATTTAACTGCATATTACTAGGTGAAAGAAGCCAATCTGAAAAGATTGCTTCTGGAAAAGGCAAAACTATAGGTATAGTAAACTATGGATACATTAAAAAAAAATCAGTGGTTGCCAAGGGTTAGAGGTAAAGAAGGGGTGACTAGGCAGAGTACAGGTGTATTTAAGGTAGTGAAATGATTTTGTCTGATACTAGAGTGATTGATATATTGTCATTATAAAATTGTCAAAACATGTAGAATATACAACCAAAGTGATCCTTTTATTTTTAATCATCACATATATTTTTTTTTAATTCTGTTAGTCACTTGACAGTAGAACATCATTAGTTTTTGATGTACTGTTCCAAGATTCATTGTTTGCGTATTACACCCAGTATTCCATGCAATATATTCTTTCCTTAATACCCATCCCAGGCCTAACCTACCCTTATCCCCCTCCCCTCTAAAACACTCAGTTTGCTTCTCAGAGTCCATAGTCTCTCAGACTCCAGTTTGTTTCTCAGAATCCATAGTTTCTTTTCCCCCTCCAGTTTCCCTCCTCTTCATTATTCCCTTCCTTCTCCTAATGTCTTCCTTCCTATTCCTTATGTTCCATAAATAAGTAAAACTATATGATAATTGACTTTCTCTGTTTGACTTATTTCACTGAGCATAATCTCCTCCAGTCCCAACTATGTTGATGCAAAAGTTGGGTATTCATCCTTTCTGATGGCTCGGTAATATTCCATTGTATATATGGACCACTTTTTCTTTATCCATTCATCTGTTGAAGGACATCTTGGCTTTTTCCACAGTTTGATGTTGTGGCCATTGCTGCAAAGAACACTGGAGTGCATATGGCCCATATTTTCACTACATCTGTTATCTTTCGGGTAAATACCTAGTAGTGCAATTGCTGGGTCATAGGGTATCTCTATTTTTTTTTGTTTTTTAAGGAAACTCGACACTATTCTCCAAAGTGGCTATACCAACTTGCATTCCCAACAACAGTGTAAAAGGGTTTGCCTTTTTCCACAGCCTCTCCAATATTTGTTGTTTCTTGCCTTGTCAATATTTTCATTCTAACTGGTGTAAGGTGGTATCTCAATGTGGCTTTGATTTGAATCTCCCTGATGGCTAATGATGATGAACATTTCTTCATGTGTCTGCTAGCCATCTGTATGTCTTCTCTTGACAAGTGTCTGTTCATATCGGCTGCATATTTTTAACTGATTATTTGTTTTCTGGGTGTTGAGTTTAAGAAGTTCTTTATAGATATCAGATATCAGCCCTTTTTAGTGTCATTTGCAAATATCTCCTCCCATTCCGTGGGTTATCTCTCTGCGTTGTTGACTGTTTCCTTTGCTGTGCAGAAGCTTTTTGTCTTGATGAATTCCCAAAAGTTCATTTTCGCTTTTGTTTCCCTTCCCTTTGGAGACATGTCTTGAAAGAAGTTACTGTGACCGATGTTGAAGAGGTTACTGTCTATGTTCTCCTCTAGATTTTGATGGATTCCTGTCTCACATTGAGGTCTTTCATCTATTTTGAGTTATCTTCATGCATGGTATAAGAGAATGGTTGAGTTTCATTATTCTGTATGGAGCTGTCCAATTTTCCCAGCACCATTTATCAAAGAGACTATCTTTTCTCCGTTAAATATTTTGTCCTGCATTGTCGAAGATTATTTGATCACAGAGTTGAGTGTCAATATCTGGGCTCTCTATTCTATTCCATTGGTCTGTGTGTCTGTTTTTGTGCCAGTACCATGCTGTCTTGGTGATCACAGCTTTGTAAGATAGCTTGAAATCAGGCAACGGTTTGCCCCCAGCTTTGTTTTTCTTTTTCAAGATTTTCCTTGGTGATCCAGGTTCTTTTCTTGTTCCATACAAATTTTAGGGTTGTTTGTTCCAGCACTTTGAAACATGCCATTGGTGTTTTGATTGGGATGGCATTGAAATTATAGATTGCTCTGGGCAACACAGACATTTTAACAATGTTTATTATTGTGAACCATGAGCATGGAATGTTTTTCCATCTTTTTGTGTCTTCTTCAATTTCATTCATGAGTGTTCTATAGTTCCTAGAGTATAGATCCTTTACCTTTTTGGTTAAGTTTATTCCAAGGCATCTTATGGTTTGTGGTGCTATTGTAAATGGAATTGATTCTCTAATTCTTCTTTCTACAGTTACATAGTTAGTGTATAAGAAAGCAACAGATTTCTGTGCATTAATTTTATATCCTGCCACATTACTGAATTGCAGCATGAGTTCTAATAATTTAGGGGTGGAGTATTTTGGGTTTTCCACATAAAGCATCATTTCAAATAGAAAGATTTTGACTTCTTCGCCAATGCAAATACATTTATTTCTTTTCATTGGCTGGTTACTGTTGCTGTCCTGTGTTGAACAACAGTGGTGAGAGTGGGTATCCTTATTGTGTTCCTAATCTTAAGGAAAAGGCTCTCACCCTTTCCCCATTGAGAATTATAATTTCTGTGGGTTTTTAAATAGATGGATTTTATGAAATTGAGGCATGTTCTCTCTATCCCTACACTCTGAAGAATTTTAATCAGGAAAGGATACTGTACATCAATGGAGAGGATCATATGGTTCTTGCCTCTACTCTTCTTTTTGCCTTCTTCTCTTGCCTTCTTTCACATTGATTGATTTGTGAATAATGAGCCACCCTTTTGTCCCAGGGATAAATACCACTTGGTCATGGTGGATAATTCTTTTAATGTACTGTTGGATTCTCTTAGCTAGGATCTTGTTGAGAATTTTGTCCCCCATCTTCATCAGGGGTATTGGTCTGAAATTTTCCTTTTCGATGGGGTCTTTGCCTACTTTTCAGGTCAAGGTAATGCTGGCCTCATAGAATAAGTCTGGAAGTTTTCCTTTTGTTTGTTTGTTTGTTTCTTTCTTTCTTTCTTTCTTTTTTTTTCTTTTTTTGGAAACAGTCTTAGGAGAATAGGTATTATTTCTTCTTTGAATGTTTGGTAGAATTCCCCCAGGGAATCCATCAGGTCCTGGACGTTTTGTTTGTTTGTTTGTTTTATTGTTGTTGTTTTGTTTGTGTGTGTGTGTGTGTGTGTGTGTGTGTGTGTGTTTTGGGGGGGGTTTGATCACTGCTTCAATCTCATTAGTAGTTTTTGGTCTATTCAGGTTGCCAATTTCTTTCTATTTCGGCCTTGGTAGTTTATAGGTTTCCAGGAATGCATCCATTTCTTCTAGGTTGCTTAATTTATTGGCATATAACTGTTGATAATAATTTCTGATGATTGTTTCTATTTCCTTGGTTTTTGTCATGAGCTCTCCCCTTTCATTCATAATTTTATTAATTTGGACCCTTTCTCTTTTCTTTTAGATAAGTCTGGCCAGTGGCTTATCAATCGTATTAATTCTTTCAAAGAACAGCTTCCAGTTTCGTTGATTTTTTTCACTGTATTTCCGGTTTCTAATTCAATGGTCTCTGCTCTAATCTTAATTATTTCTCTTCTCATGCATGGGTTAGGCTTAATTCACTGTTGATTCTCTAGTTCTTTAAAGTGTAAAGATAGTTTGTATATTCAAGATTTTTTTTTTTTTTTTTTTTTGAGTGAGGCTTGGATGGCTATGTATTTCCCCTAGGACCACCTTTGCAGTATCTCATAGGCTTGAACTGATGTGTTTTTATTCTCATTGGTTTCCATGAATTGTTTAAGTTCTTTGATTTTCTGGTTGACCCAAACATTCTTGAGCAGGATGGTCTTTAGCTTCCAATTGTTTGAATTTCTTCTATACTTTTCTTGTGTTTGAGTTCCAGTTTCAAACAACTGTGGTCTGAGAATATGCAGGGAATAATTTCAATCTTTTAGTATCAGTTGAGACCTCATTGGTGACCTGTATGTGGTCTATTCTGGTGAAAGTTCCATTTGTGCCCGAGAAGAATGAGTATTCTGTTGTTTTAGGGTGGAATGTTCTATATTTATCTCTGAGGTCCATCTGGTCCAGTGTGTCATTCAAAGCTCTTGTTTCTTTGTTGATTTTCTGCTTAGATGATCTATAAATTGCTGAGGGTGGAATATTGAGGTTTCCTACTATTAACCCATCAATATCAATATTTCTCTATTTTGGATGACAGTTGGTTTATGTAGTTGGCTGCTCCCATGTTGGGGGCATAGATTGTTACAATTGCTAGATCTTCTTGTTGGATAGACCCTTTAAGAACCATATAGTGTCCTTCTATATCTTTAACTACAGTCTTTAGCTTAAAATCTAAATTGTCTGATATGATAATTTCTACCTCAGCTTTCTTTTGAGCTCCATTGGCATGAAAGATGGTTCTCCATCCCTTACATTCATTCTGGATGTATATTTAGGTTCAAAATGAGTCTCTTGTAGACAGCATATGAATGTGTCCTGTCTTTTTATCCAGCCTGTAACCCTGTGTCATTTCATGGAGGATTTATGCTATTCACATTGAGAGTAATTATTGAAAGATTATTTTATTGTCATCATGTTGCCTGTCAAGTCCTTGTTTCTGTGCATTGTCTCTGTAAATTCTGTTTTTTTTTTTATGATCTTGGAGTCTTTCTCCTTTAACAGGACCCCATTTAACATTTCTTGGAGGGCTGGCTTAGTAATCACATATTCTTTTAGTTTCTGTTGGTCCTGGAAGCTCTTTATCTCTCCATGCATTTTAAATGACTGCCTTGCTGGATAAAGTATTCTAGACTGCATGTTCTTCTCATTTAATACCCTGAATATGTCTTGCCAGCTCTTTCTGGATTTCCAGCTCTAGGTGGACAGATCTGAAATTATTCTGATGTTCTTCCCTTTGTACATAAGGAATCTCTTCCCCCTAACTTCCCTTAGATGGTTTCCTTGGTTCTAAGATTTGTGAGTTTTATTATTAAATGCCAAAGCATAGGTCTGTCCTTGATCTTGGGAAGGGTCCTATCTGCCTCTAGGACATGAATGCTTGTTTCATTCCCCAGATTAAGGACATTCTTAGCTATGATTTGTTCAAATAAATCTAGTCCTCTCTCTCTTTCCACACCCTCAGGGATCCCAATAATTCTGACATTGGAACATTTCATGGCATCATTTATTTCTCTAATTCTGTTTTCATAGATTTTAAACTGTTTCTTTCAGTCCTCCTCCTGTTCCTTCTTTTCTATCAGTTTGTCTTCCAGATCACTAATTAATTATTCTGCCTCACTTACCCTAGCTGTTAGACTATCTAGATTAGATTGGATCTCACTGATAGCATTTTTTAATTCTATCAGATCAGCTCTTATTTCTGTCCCTAGAGAATCTATGTTGCTATTAATGGTTTTCTCCATCCTAGCTATTGTCTGTATAACTGTTACCCTGAAGTCTGTTTCCCACATTTACTTATATCCATATGCATTAGTTCTGTGGTAGAGATCACAGTCTCTGAATCTTTCCTGTGTTGGGGGCTCCTCCTCTTAGTCATTCTATTGAGGGGTGGTTGAGGGAATATACAAAATCCAAATTATTGACCACAGTCCAAGCTAGATTCACCTGTTTTATAGGGAGCTTAGGGTTGTCAGCCTCTTGTTCTTCCAGTCTATCTTCTGGGGGGAGGGGCCTGCTGTGCTATTACTCAGGCAAACCTGTTTGGGCAGAATTGCCCTGCCCCCCCATGGGGGGGCGGAAATGGACTCAGAGAAAACTGGTTTTAGGAAACTGGTTTTAGAAAACCAGAAAACTGTTTTTAGGGGTCTTTTGTTCTCTGGTGGCTTTTCTTGGCAGCTTTCTGCATCTCTTCCAAGAGTCAGAGCAGAAGTGACCATATCCAAACCAGTATCTCAGAACAGAGAGATCACAGTCTGTTCTTCAGTGCATTCTCCAGGCCACACTGTCTCTGTTTCTGTCTGTGCTGTTAAAAGCTACAACATCCTGGGTTCTGGGTTGTGCACCCCACAGCAGCACTCTCAGCCCTTGCTTCCAAATCCAGGCACATCTCTGCCCTTTGTGCTCCTAAAACTGCCAGCTACCCCTAATTTGCTGGTGTACTCCCACATTTCCAGTTTTCAGTCTTGGGGGTTGCCTTAAAAGTCCTTTCCCTGTAGCTACCAGTTTGTGCCCGGTCCCCAGGGCTGGAGGCTTTTGCTTTCTGGTGGCACAGGATCCTGGAGGTTCCCACCCACTTGTTTATCTTCCAGTATCTGCATACAGAATTGTAGCTCCCTGCTTCATACCTTGAAACCAACATTTGGAGGTGTTCTGTTTGTGAAGATCCAGATATATCAGGATGCCTGGGTGGCTCAGTGGGTTAAAGCCTCTGCCTTCAGCTCAGGTCATGATCTCAGGGTCCTGGGATTGAGCCCTGCATCGGGCTCTCAGCTTAGCAGGGCCTGCTTCCTCCTTTCTCTCTGCCTGCCTCTCTGCCTACTTGTGATCTCTGTCTGTCAAATACATAAATAAAATCTTAAAAAAAAAATCTAGATATATCTTCTTATATCTCATGGTTGTTCAGAGTGGTCTGATAGATATCCAGCTCAATTCATGGGACCTGTTGAAATAGGGTTCCCTACTCCACCATCTTTGTGACTTGTCATCATGTGTTTATTGAGCATCTCCTGGGTAAGCCACTCTGTTAAAAGCTTTGGAGAATTTTACCAAAAGTCATCCCACTGCAAACTATGGACTTTGGATCATTTAGATGTCAGTGTAGGTTCATCAGTTGTAACAAATGTATCACTCTGGTGTGTGTGGAGGGGGAGTTGAAGGAGGGTTTTAGTAGGGGAGGGGGCTATGCGAAAGTTCTCAGTACCACCAGAAGCTAGGAAAAAAACATGGAATAGCCCTCACAACCCTCAGAAGGAACCAATCCTTGACAACAACTTGATTTTACTCATCTACACCCCAGTACTGTGAGAAAATAAATTTCTGTTATTTTATGCTACCCAGCATGTGATACTTTGTGACAGCAGCCCTTGGCAACTAATTATACAAAGTGTTGGCTTCATATCATTTAAGTTATTGTTAAGGTGAAAAATCCTATGATGGATTCAAAAATTGGTTATCATAATAAGTGATATTTTAATAGAAGAATATATGAAGACTATGCAAAATGTCATAAACATAATTTTAACAAGTTTTTGTAAGGTGAATATTCTTAAACATATACAATATTTTAAAAATCACGAGGTTTATACATTTTAAGTATTTTTAACCATGTGATGCAAGAGTATACAAGTCACAAATTGACATAAAATTTGTTCCTCATCCTGTGCAACCCCCAAAAACCAAATGAAATTCAAATGAAATTTCATAATCCTGAATTATATCATGACCATAAGAAAAAAAAAATACCCTAAAATAGTAACAACCAACAAGTAAAAAAAAAAAAAAAAAAAAAAAAAACTTGACTGAAAAGGTCAGAATAAGAAATTACAAACAAAATTACTTAATTTGAAGGACACAAGATACACCAGAAAGAAAAAGTAGCTCCCAAAGAAGTTGAGATATAAAATTCTGAGTGAAGTTTTAAAATATTTTTTTCAAATTTGAAATGACTAAAATAATATGAAAGAAAGTTTACTGATTAGAAAATAAATATGCAAAAATTAATTGATTTAATTTAAATATATAATATTAAGGCCACTATTTCATAGATTAAACTTAAGATAAAAATAATAAATATCTACTAGTAAACCTAAAAAGGAGCAAAAGATGTGCAAGTGAGAGATTATAAAATATTAAAGGAGACAGAAAAATTTTAAGAAAAAGAATTAGAAATTGTATTTAGGGGTGCCTGGGTGGCTCAGTGGGTTAAGCCTCTGCCTTCAGCTCAGGTCATGATCTCAGGGTCCTGGGATCGAGCCCCGCATGGGTCTCTCTGCTCAGCAGGGAGCCTGCTTCTCCTTCTCTCTCTCTGCCTGCCTCTCTGCCTACTTGTGATTTCTGGCTGTCAAATAAATAAATAAAATCTTTAAAAAAAAAAAAAAGAAATTGTATTTATATATTGGGAGGTTCTCCAATTTTATTTTTTGCTTATTTCATTGGTTTTCTTTGCTTCAAGTTTTTGTTTAAATCCTAGTTTGATAACATAAACTGTAATATTGGTTTCAGGAGTAGAATTTAGTGATTCCTCACCTACGTATAATACCCAGTGCTCACTATAACAAGTGCCCTCCTGCACACCGTGTATTTAGCCCATTTCCCACACACCTCCCCTCCAGCAACACTCAGTTTGTTCTCTATACTTAAGAGTATTTCTTATAATTTGCCTCCTTCTGTTTTTCTCCCTTTCCCCTATGTTCATCTGTTTGGTTTCTTAAATTCCACATATGAGTGAAATCATATGGTATTTGTCTTTCTCTGACTGACTTGCTTCACTTACCATAATGCACTCTAGCTCCATCCACATCACTGCAAATTGAAAGGTCCATTATTTTTGATGGCTGAGTAATATTCCATTATATATGTATATATATATATATATATATATATGTATATATACACATACATACATATATGTATGCATACACACACACACACATACATATCACCACCTTTTCTCAATCCATTCATGAGTCAATGGATATGTAGGCCCTTTCCATATTTTGGCTATTGTTGATTGTGCTGCTATAAATATCAGGGTGCATGTGTCAATTCAAATCATTTTTGTATCTTTTGAGTAAATACTTAATATGCATTTGCTGGGTTATAGGTTAGTTCTATTTTTAACTTTTGAGGAAACTCCATACAGTTTTCCAGAGTGGCTGCACCAGTATGCATTACCTGCAACAGTGTAAGAGGTTCTCCCTTTCTCCACATCTTCACCGACATCTAGATTTAGTCCATATCCATTCTAAATCCCATCCAGTTTTTTGTTTGTTTCTTTCAGAGAGACATACTGCATTGACATACTGCATTTAAAAGATGCAGGAAAAAAAAGCCAAGGATAGCAAGGGGTTCCTGAAGCAGTTGTGAGAGAATGTACCTAAGCAAAAACAGGTAATGATTATGCAAATATAGTTACTGAGATAATGTGTTACTCATACAAGTATAGGTGCATAGCATCATAAAATAAAGCCACTTGATTATGGATATATGTTTCATGACAGAGGGACCACTAGAGATTAGTGGGACATCTTCTAATGAAGATATAAGAAACAAACAATTTGAAGAGTCACTTCATAGATAGGAATATCAATGGAAAATAAATACTTGAAATATGCTTAATTTCATTAGTCAGCTAGAAAACACAAATTAAAAATGTAATTTTATACCTCTTTTTGAACACATACCAGTTCACAAAATCTGAAAGAATGATAATACCACTTATTTTTAAGGAACTGGAAGAACAACATATTTATACACTTCTAGTGATGTAAATTTTTAAAACTACTCTTATATATTTTTAATAACACTGACAACAAATGTATACCAAAACCCAGAAATCCTACCTCTCCATATATTAGGGGTTGGCAGATAAGCTCCTAGCAACCATAAATATTGTTCATAGTAGCATTATTTGTGATAATAAAAAATATAAATAGTTCAACTATTCATGAGCATTTGAATTTATGAATTTGGCATATTTTTAATATAATATTATAAAACAATGAACATAGATGAGTTGTAGATATATTTCAATAATGAATATTTCAGTCATAGATGAATCTATTTTTGTCTGATCTATATGTCTATAAACTTTGAAACAAAATATTTAAATATTTTTTAGGAATACAAAATTTTGTGATAAAACTATAAAAAATTAACAATGATAAATGAAATTCCATTTTAACAATGATTTTTGAAATATAATTTACATATCATAAACTTCCTTAATTTAATCTATAGTTCATGAGTTTATTACATTTATACAATTGTGCAAACATTATCACAAACAAGTTTTAGTACTCTTACCTTACTCCACTCTTACCTTTGTGATCTCCAAAGTTAAACCATGTCTCCAACCACAGGCCCAGGTAATGAATTTTTTTTTCTGTCTCTACAATTTGCCTTTTCTATAAATTACATATAAATTGAATCATATAATCTGTTAGATTTTATGTCTGGCTCTTCTCATTTAGAATATTTTTATGATCCATCTATGTTACTCTGTGTATTGATGTTCCCTTCCTTTTACTGCTGTGTTGTATTCCATTTAATAGAGGTTGCATTGACTCTATAAACCAATTATAAGATAACTCTCAGATAATAGTAATCCTGAGATCTCCAACTCATATATATAATATATCTCTACATCCATTTGGGGGTCTTTTTTTCTCTCAGTAATGTTTTATAAACTTTATTGATTTGCTAATTTATTCCTATATATATTTTTGTCAGGCTATTGTTAACTTAATTGCCATTCATTTCATTTTTTCATTGTTAGCAATATATTTAAATACAATTGGTTTTCATATATTTATCATGTATTTTATGATCTTGCTTAATTCACATATTAGTTCTAGGTTTTTTGTTGTTTTTTTTTGGTAAGGTTTTAGGACTTCCCACATTCAAGATGTTGTCATACAGAAATAATGAAGGTTTTATTTCTTCATTTTCAATCTTTATATTTTTATTTTTTTCTTGCCTTGTATCAGTTAGGTAATTTAGTACAATGTTGAATAGAATTGATAAGAGCAGGGAGGAGTCAAGATGGTGGAGAAGTAACAGGCTGAGATGACATCAGGCAGCAGGAGATCAGCTAGATAGCCTATCAAACCATTCCAAACACCTATGAATCCAACAGGAGATCGAAGAGAAGAAAAACAACAATTCTAGAAACAGAAAATCGACCACTTTCTAAAAGGTAGGACCAGCAGAGAAGTGAATCCAACGCAACGGGAAGATAGACCCCAGGGGGAGGGGCCGGCTCCCGGCAAGAGGCGGAGCACAAAATCAGGACTTTTAAAAGTCTGCTCCACAGAGGGACATTGCTCCAGAGGCTAAACTGGGGTGAAGACCTCACGGGGACAACGTGGACTCAGTTCCCGCGGGGTCACAGAAGGAGCGGGGGTGTCTGAGTGTCGCAGAGCTCACAGGTATTAGAGTGGGGAAGCCGGCTGCGGAGACAGAGCCGAGGTTTCCTAGAGCTGTGGTCTGTGACACGGGCTGGTGCTCTGTGACAAGGGCCAGTGCTCTGTGCAAGGGGTCCCCACAAGATCCAAGGAGACTCCGACCCGGGAGAACTCAGGATCTACGGGGTTCGGAGACTCCAGGTGGGAATCTGCCAGAGACAGATACGCTTGGTCACAGGCTGGGTGAGCTCAGAGCGCTCCCAGAAGCCAGTGAGACGGGACTGATTATGCACGATTTTCTCTGAGCGCGGCTGGAGGCTGGGGAGACGGGAGTGATTAAACGCTTTTCACTGAAGGTGCACTGAAGACTGGGGCCCCGAGCTCTGGGCTCCTCCGAACCAGAGATTGGGAGGCCGCCATTTTCATTCCCGTCCTCCGGAACTCTACAGAAAGCGTTCAGGGAACAAAAGCTCCCGAAAGTGAACCTGAGAGGATTACTTAGCCAGGGCCCTGGAAAGGGCGGTGCAATTCCGCCTGGGGCAGAGACACTTGAAAATCACTACAGACAAGAAATCCAGCCAAGACCAAGTTCACTTAACAAGGAGAACAGTGGATTCTTATCTGGACAAAATGACAAGGCAGAAAAACTCACCACAAAAAAAAGAACAGGAAGCAGGACCGAAGGCTAGGGACTTAATCAATACAGACATTGGTAATATGTTAGATCTGGAATTCAGGACGATGATTCTCAAGGTTCTAGCCAGGCTCGAAAAAGGCATGGAAGATATTAGAGGAAACCTGTCAGGAGAAATAAAAGCTCTTTCTGGAGAAATAAAAGAATTAAAGTCTAATCAAGTTGAAATTTAAAAAAAGCTATTAATGAGGTGCAATAAAAAATGGAGGCTCTTACTGCTAGGATAAATGAGGCAGAAGAAAGAATTAGTGATATAGAAGACCAAATGACAGAGAATAAAAAGGCTGAGCAAAAGAGAGACAAACAACTACTGGACCACCAGGGGAGAATTCGAGAGATAAGTGATGCCATAAGATGAAACAACATTAGAATAATTGGGATTCCAGAAGAAGAAGAAAGAGAAATAGGAGCAGAAGGTATACTGGAGAAGATTATTGTAGAGAATTTCCCTAATATAGCAAGGGGAACAAGCATCAAAATCCAGGAGGTGCAGAGGACACCCCTCAAATTCAATAGGAATCGGTCCACACCCCACCATCTAATAGTAAAATTTACAAGTCTTAGCGACAAAGAGAAAATCCTGAAAGCAGCACGGGACAAGAAGTCTGTATCATACAATGGTAAAAATATTAGATTGGCAGCAGACTTATCCACAGAGACCTGGCAGGCCAGAAAGAACTGGCACAATATATTCAGAGCACTAAATGAGAAAAACATGCAGCCAAGAATACTTTATCCAGCTAGATTATCATTGAAAATAGAAGGAGAGATAAAAAGCTTCCAGGACAAACAAAAACTGAAAGAGTTTGTAAACACCAAACCAGCTCTACAGGAAATATTGAAAGGGGTCCTCTAAGCAAAGAGAGACCCTAAAAGTATTATCAGAAAGGAACAGAAGCAATATAGAGTAACAATCACCTTACAGGCAATACAATGGCACTAAATTCATATCTCTCAATTGTTACCCTGAACATAAATGGGCTAAATGCCCCAATCAAAAGACACAGGGTTTCAGAATGGATAAAAAAACAAAACCCATCAATATGCTACCTACAAGAAATTCATTTTAGACCTGAAGACACCTCCAGATTGAAAGTGAGGGGGAGGAAAACAATTCACCATGATAATGGACATCAGAAGAAAGCTGGGGTGGCAATCCTTATATCAGATCAATTAGATTTTAAGCCAAAGACTATAATAAGAGATGAGGAAGGACACTATTACATACTCAAAGGGTCTGTCCAACAAGAAGATCTAACAATTTTAAATATCTATGCCCCTAACATGGGAGCAGCCAACTATATAAACCAATTAATAACAAAATCAAAGAAATACATTGACAAGAATACAATAATAGTTGGAGACTTTAACACACCCCTCACTGAAATGGACAGATCATCCAAGCAAAAGATCAACAAGGAAATAAAGGTCTTAAGTGACACACTGGACCAGATGGACATCACAGATATATTCAGAACATTCCATCCCAAAGCAACAGAATACTCGTTCTTCTCTAGTGCCCATGGAACATTCTCCAGAATAGATCACATCCTGGGTCATAAATCAGGTCTCAACAGGTATCAAAAGATTGGGATCATTCCCTGCATATTTTCAGACCACAATGCTCTGAAGCTAGAACTCAATCACAAGAGGAAATTTGGAAAGAGCACAAATACATGGAGACTCAACAGCATCCTTCTAAAGAATGAATGGGTCAACCAATAAATTAAAGAAGAATTGAAAAAAAATCATGGAAACAAATGATAATGAAAATACAATGGTACAAAATCTGTCGGACACAGCAAAGGCAGTCCTGAGAGGAAAATATATAGCGATACAAACCTATCTCAAGAAACAGGAAAGGTCTCAAATACACAACCTAACCCTACACCTAAAGGCGCTCGAGAAAGAACAACAAAGAAAGCCTAAACCCAGCAGAAGAAGAGAAATAATAAAGATCAAAGCAGAAATCAATGAAATAGAAACCAAAAAAAACAATAGAACAAATCAATGAAACTAGGAGCTGGTTCTTTGAAAGAATTAATAAGATTGATAAACCCCTGGCCAGACTTATCCAAAAGAAAAGAGAAAGGACCCAAATAAATAAAATCATGAATGAAAGAGGAGAGATCACAACCAACACCAAAGAAATACAAACAATCATAAGAACATATTATGAGCAACTCTATGCCAACAAATTTGACAATCTGGAAGAAATGGATGCTTTCCTAGAGACATATAAACTGCCAAAACTGAACCAGGAAGAAATAGTAAACCTGAATAGGCCCATCACCAGTAAGGAGATTGAAACAGTCACCAAAAATCTCCAAACAAACAAAAGCCCAGGGCCAGATGGCTTCCCAGGGGAATTCTACCAAACATTTAAAGAAGAATTAATTCCTATTCTCCTGAAACTGTTGCAAAAAATAGAAATGGAAGGAAAACTTCCAAACTCATTTTATGAGGCCAGCATCACGTTGATACCCCAAACCAGACAAGAATCCCACCAAAAAAGAGAATTACAGACAAATATCCTTGATGAACACAGATGCGAAAATCCTCACCAAAATACCAGCCAATAGGATCCAACAGTACATTAAAAGGATTATTCACCACGACCAAGTGGGATTTATTCCAGGGCAGCAGGGTTGGTTCAACATCCGCAAATCAATCAATGTGATACAATACATTAACAAAAGAAAGAACAAGAACCATAAGATACTCTTCATAGATGCTGAAAAAGCATTTGACAAAGTGCAACATCCCTTCCTAATCAAAACTCTTCAAAGTGTAGGGATAGAAGGCACATACCTCAATATTATCAAAGCCATCTATGAAAAACCCACTCAACTATCATTCTCAATAGAGAAAAGCTGAGAGCTTTTCTGTTAATGTCAGGAACACGGCAGGGATGTCCACTATCACCACTGCTATTCAACATAGTACTAGAAGTCCTAGCCTCAGCAATCAGACAACAAAAAGAAACTAAAGGCATCCAAATCAGCAAAGAAGAAGTCAAACTATCGCTCTTTGCAGATGATATGATACTATATGTGGAAAACCCAAAAGGCTCCACTCCAAAACTGCTAGAGCTTGTACAGGAATTCAATAAAGTGTCAGGATATAAAATCAATGCACAGAAATCAGTTGCATTTCTTTACACCAACAACAAGACAGAAGAAAGAGAAATTAAGGAGTCAGTCCCATTTACAATTACACCCAAAACCATAAGATGCCTAAGAATAAACCTAACCAAAGAGGCAAAGAATCTATACTCAGAGAAGTATAAAGTACTCATGAAAGAAATTGAGGAAGACACAAAGAAATGGAAAAAATGTTTCATGCTCATGGATTGGAAGAATAAATATTGTGAAAATGTCTATGCTACCTAAAGCTATCTACACATTTAATGCAATGCCTATCAAAATCCCATCCAATTTTTTTCAAAGAAATGGAACAAAGAATCCTAAAATTTATATGGAACCAGAAAAGACCTCAAATAGCCAAAGGAATATTGAAAAAGAAAACCAAAGTTGGTGGCATCACAATTCTAAACTTCAAGCTCTACTACAAAGCTGTCATCATCAAGACGGTATGGTACTGGCACACAAACAGACACGTAGATCAATGGAACAGAATAGAGAGCCCAGAAATAGACCCTCAACTCTATGGTCAACTAATCTTCGACAAAGCAGGAAAGAATATCCAATGGAAAAAAGACAGCCTCTCCCACAAATGGTGTTGGGAAAATTGGACAGCCACATGCAGAAAAATGAAATTGGACCATTTCCTTACACCATACACGAAAAT
>ML104597.1:118841-128977 GCA_003697995.1 Taxidea taxus jeffersonii | reverse complement strand
CTATCACCACTGCTATTCAACATAGTACTAGAAGTCCTAGCCTCAGCAATCAGACAACAAAAAGAAACTAAAGGCATCCAAATCAGCAAAGAAGAAGTCAAACTATCGCTCTTTGCAGATGATATGATACTATATGTGGAAAACCCAAAAGGCTCCACTCCAAAACTGCTAGAGCTTGTACAGGAATTCAATAAAGTGTCAGGATATAAAATCAATGCACAGAAATCAGTTGCATTTCTTTACACCAACAACAAGACAGAAGAAAGAGAAATTAAGGAGTCAGTCCCATTTACAATTACACCCAAAACCATAAGATGCCTAAGAATAAACCTAACCAAAGAGGCAAAGAATCTATACTCAGAGAAGTATAAAGTACTCATGAAAGAAATTGAGGAAGACACAAAGAAATGGAAAAAATGTTTCATGCTCATGGATTGGAAGAATAAATATTGTGAAAATGTCTATGCTACCTAAAGCTATCTACACATTTAATGCAATGCCTATCAAAATCCCATCCAATTTTTTTCAAAGAAATGGAACAAAGAATCCTAAAATTTATATGGAACCAGAAAAGACCTCAAATAGCCAAAGGAATATTGAAAAAGAAAACCAAAGTTGGTGGCATCACAATTCTAAACTTCAAGCTCTACTACAAAGCTGTCATCATCAAGACGGTATGGTACTGGCACACAAACAGACACGTAGATCAATGGAACAGAATAGAGAGCCCAGAAATAGACCCTCAACTCTATGGTCAACTAATCTTCGACAAAGCAGGAAAGAATATCCAATGGAAAAAAGACAGCCTCTCCCACAAATGGTGTTGGGAAAATTGGACAGCCACATGCAGAAAAATGAAATTGGACCATTTCCTTACACCATACACGAAAATAGACTCAAAATGGATGAAGGACCTCAACGTGAGAAAGGAATCCATCAAAATCCTTGAGGAGAACACGGGCAGCAACCTCTTCGACCTCAGCCACAGCAACTTCTTCCTAGGAACAACACCAAAGGCAAGGGAAGCAAGGCAAAAAATGAACTATTGGGACTTCATCAAGATCACAAGCTTTTGCACAGCAAAGGAAACAGTCAACAAAACCAAAAGACAACTGACAGAGTGGGAGAAGATATTTGCAAGCAACATATCAGATAAAGGGCTAGTATCCAAAATCTACAAAGAGCTTAGCAAACTCAACACCCAAAGAACAAATAATCCAATCAAGAAGTGGGCAGAAGACATGAACAGACATTTTTGCAAAGAAGACATCCAGATGGCCAACAGACACATGAAAAAGTGCTCCACATCACTGGGCATCAGGGAAATACAAATCAAAACCACAATGAGATACCACCTCACACCAGTCAGAATGGCTAAAATGAACAAGTCAGGAAATGACAGATGCTGGTGAGGAGAAAGGGGAACCCTCCTACACTGTTGGTGGGAATGCAAGCTGGTGCAACCACTCTGGAAAACAGCATGGAGGTTCCTCAAAAAATTGAAAATAGAGCTACCTTATGACCCAGAGATTGCACTACTGGGTATTTACCCTAAAGATACAAACGTAGTGATCCAAAGGGGCACGTGTACCCGAATGTTTATAGCAGCAATGTCCACAATAGCCAAGTTATGGAAAGAACCTAGATGTCCATCAATTGATGAATGGATAAAGAAGAGGTGGTATATATATATACAATGGAATACTATGCAGCCATCAAAAGAAATGAAACCTTACCATTTGCGACAACATGGATGGAACTAGAGCGTATTATGCTTAGCGGAATAAGTCAACCGGGGAAAGACAGCTATCACATGATCTCCCTGATATGAGGAAGTGGAGATGCAACGGGGGTGGGGGTTAAGGTGGTAGGAAAAGAAAATATGAAACAAGATGGGATCGGGAGGGAGACAAACCAAAAGATATTCTTAATGTCATAAAACAAACTGAGGGGGTTGGGGGGGAGAAGGGTTGGGAGAGGATGGTGGGGTTACATTATAAGTTTAAATTTAAAAAAGCTTAAATAAAATAAAAAAAAAAGATGTAGAAAAAAATTGATAAGAGCAGAGACCCTTGCATTGTTCCTCATTTTAGGGGGAGAATTTTTAATCATTCATATTTAGTATGATGTTAGCCTCAATCTTTTTTAAGGTGCTCCTTATGAGATTGTGGAAATTCCTCCCTATTACAAGTTTTCTGAGAGATTTTCATGGGTGGATGTTTTATTTTGTCAAATGTTGCTTTATCTCCTTTATGCTCTCAAAATGACTCATTAATTGAATTTTTATTTTCCTTATCTTGCAATTCCTTTGGTTATGGTATATTATTGTTATTAATAGATATTGTTGGCTTTCTCTGTGAATATTTTGTTACGAGTTTGTGTATCAATGTTCATAAAGGGTATTATTTGGATTGTAGATCAAGTATCAGGAAAATTGTTTATTATGTATTATACTTTTTGCTACTTTTAATTTTTTTAAAGATTTTATTTATTTGTCAGAGAGAGAGAACAAGTAGGGGGGAACAGCAGGCAATGGGAGAAACAGGCTCCCTGCTGAGGAGGGAGCCCAATACCAGACTCAATCCCGGGACCCTGGGATCATGATCTGAGCCAAAATCAGATGCTCAACTGACTTAGCCACCAAATGTCCCTGTTATTTTTAATTTTTAAAATAAACCATAATAAAAAAAAGATCAGTAGTGGGAAAAAAAATACTTGCAAACCTCCATGTAACTCAAATAAATCTTGACTATTATTTTTAAAAATGGAATTGCTACACTGAATGAAACAATCTAAAAGCAAAGAAATTACAACTACAAGAAAATAACATGGACCATTAAATGGGGAGACTTTGTTTTAAAATACTCTGAGGTCTTTGGAGTGTTGAAGAAAAAGATTTTGCTTCCTGGTTGCAAGGTTTTCCTTTACAGGCACTTGCAATGCAGAGTGATTTCTGCTCCTGCATGAATGGCTTCTACTGTCTCCTGCCTGGGCAGCAGTATTCAGTGGCCAACACCTTCCCTGTCACTCTAATTTGGGTAGTTTATTAGTTTTTGAAAGTTGCCACAAAAAAGTCCTACAAAATGGAATGGCATAAAACAACAGAAATTTCACAGGTCTGGAGGATAGGAGTCTGAAACAAAATGTCAGGATGGCCATATTCCTTCTGGATCCTGTAGAGGCAATTCCTTCCTTGATTTTTCTAGCTTCTTATGTTAGCTGGCAATCCATAGTGTTCTTTGGTTTTTGGTAAAGCACTCCAATGTGCCTCTCTCATCATACAGCCATCATTTTCCTGAATGTTTCTGTATCTTCACATGCTGTTCTCCTTGTTTCTCTCTCTTTTTATAATGACTGAATTAAGGGCCCACCCTACACTAGTTTGTCCTCATGTCAGTTCAGTTAATTACATCTGCAAGGACCTTTTCTCCAAATAAGTTCATATTAACAGATTAGTGTATCTTTTTTGGAAAACACAATTCAACTCATACCTACATGGCATTTTCAGTGAAACCCTTCCCATATCTTTTTCTGCTTTGAGAATAGATTTCTGACAAGTTACAAAAGGATGGTTTACAGCAAATTTCATCAGTGTGTTACCACACTAACTTCTCTGCCTTCCACTGAGGGTTGTACTTCAGTGGGAATGGAGTGGAGCTTCTTCTTTGAACACTTCATCTCAGCCGTAAACTTAGTGATATATTATAATGCATATGTATAACAATATATTAGAATGTATTGTATATGACATGACATGATATATATGGTGTTCCTATATTCTTTAGAGTTATATTTACTTTGTACCAGCCATTCTTTGTAGTTTGAGACCCCTGTTATGATTGCTTACATTAAATATTTTCTATTCAAATTTTATTTTCTTTCTTTGGATTGTAACCAAGCTTATATAATACTAAAGAGATATAAAATAGTATAGAATTTATAAATAAAAAAGGGAACAAGGAATGTAGAAATATTATCTTTAGCACATTCCATGAAGTCAGCAAAGCACAAGAAAAGAAACAAGCTTTATATATTAGTGGTGTTTAAGATAGATAAAATCAAGGAACTCAGTAATGGCAATTGATGTGTATATTTAAATCACCTAAAAAGAGAAAAATATTCTAGTGGAAATGAAAGAAAAGCAATCAAACCAATACCAACTAGTTATTTACTTTCTCTAGGAAATGCTCATCCAAAAAATTATTTTTATTTTTATTTTTTAAATATTTTTATTTATTTATTTATTTGGCACACAAAGATCACAAGTAGGCAGAAAGGTAGGCAGAGAGAGAGGTGGAAGCAGGCTCCCTCCTGAGCAGAGAGCCTGATGTGGGTTTCGATCCCAGGACCCTGGGATCATGGCCCGAGCTAAAGGCAGAGGCTTTAACTCACTAAATCACCCAGGTGCCCCTAAAAATATCTTTAAATAATAGCTTAAACCAAAAACTAAAAAATAAATAATAGCTTAAAATAATAACATAATATATCTCGGGAAAAATTAAAGAAACAAAGTAAAGTAAATCTAATAATTTTATTACCAAGATAAAATAAAAATGACATTGTGTATTTAAAATGCAAAATAACCTTAAAGGTATCTAAATTCATATCTTGTAATCAAAGGGAGAAATTGACAAATTTATAAACAGAATAGAAGTATAACTCTCATCTCATCAACTGACACATCAAGCAAGATAGAATTTATTAAGGATATAGTTTATTAAAATATAAAATATACAAGAAAGTGAGTAGCTCAACAAATTTTCATAAAAATCAAACACACTTTTACAAACAGTACCTGGATCAAGGAGCTGCATTTTATGAATACATCAGAAGGGGACTCTCTTATATCACTAACCTCCTCTCCAATAATGACCACTACCTTGATTTTTATGAATATAGATAAGTTTTGATGGCTTTTTTTCCTGTATATAAATAGAATCATGAAGTGTATGGTTTTTAATGTTTTTCTCTGGCTTCTTTGGCTCAACATTATGCTTGTAAGATCTATAAATATTTTTGCAAGTACTTGCAGCTCATGTAGTTTTATTGTTTTACAATATTACATTGCTTAAATGGATCATAATTATTTTTTAAAGATTTTATTTATTTGACAGAGAGAGAGACATCACAAGTAGGCAAAGTAGGCTGAGCAGCAGGTTGTGATGGGGAGCAGGTTCCCTGCTGAGCAGAGAGCCTGATGCAGGGCTTGATCCCAGGAGCCTGAGATCATGACCTTAGCTGAAGTCAGAGGTTTTAACCCACTGAGTCACCCAGGCGCCCCTGGATCATAATCATTTATTCATTCTGGCTTTGATGAACATTTGTGTAATTTCCAGAGTAGTTTTCTCACAAGTACCAAGTATACTGAAACTTTTATTTTGTGTCATGGGGAAACAGATGTGTACATTTTGCTTGATCTATGCCTAGTAACAATATATATTGCTGTGTCATAGGGTTGGCAGATGCTTGACTTTAGGATATAAAGCTGGAGAGTTCTGAGAATCCTTATTGATCCATATCCTTGCCAACATTAGTATTTTCTGCTATGGTTTAATTTAGTCATCAAATTCAATCTTCATTCCCATAATCACTAAGGAAGTAGAGCACCTTTATAATATACAGGGCATTGTCCATTTGGTAGTCCCATTTTGTGAAGTGTCGGTTCAAATATTTTCCTCTTTTTTTTTTTTTTAATTAATGCATGTGTTTTTTTTTTTCCTTATTAACTTGTATGGGTTCTCCAGAAATTCTTCACACAAGATCTTTTTCTTTGAATTATGTACTTAAAAGTGTCTTGATGAACAGAAGTTAATTTTAATATAGTTCACTTTATCTTTATTTTTCCTTTAAGTTTAAACTTTTGTTTCCTATTTGAGAAAACTGATTACTCCAATATCACTATGATATTTTTGTGTGTCTCCTAAAAGTCTTATTACTTATTATTTTGCCTTTACACAATTAGATCTACAGTTCACATAGAATTTTTTTTTTGTATTTTGTGATTTAGAGGTCAATATATGTGTGTGTATGAATGTGTGTGTGTAAATATGTGTAGTGTGTGTGTGTACACCTTTTTGTATGACTATCTAATTGGCACAGCTCCATTTGTTGAAAATGATATCCACAACCATTTTAAATGGTATTGTTACTATTTTTGGAATTCAGGCTCCCCTAGGTCAATTTCTATAGTCTCTAATTTCATTGGTAATATCATATTTCCTTGTACCAATGCTATCCCATCTTGTTTCTATTCTTATAACTTTATTGTCAGTCATTATGCTGGATACTGTTGGATAAAGAAGATTTTACCAAAATATTCAACATTTTTGATCAAATGGGCATATAGTCATCCCTACATCCAAACATTAAAGAATTTTTAATTAATTTTAAGTACACATGGAAAATTATTTCTTAAATCATCAAGTAATAGTCTAAATATAATTTATTAAGAATTACAGCAGACTTCATCTACAAAATATTTCTCTGAGTGCAGTTTAACAAAGTTTTAAAATAATAACAAAACAAAAACAGATTTAATTTTGGAGACTTCCAACCACAAGGTTAAAGAACTTATGATGTAGAACAACTTAAGAGGAATAATAAAATATGTAGAGCTGAAAAATAAAGAAAAGAATAAATGCCAAATGTGTGCATGCATCTAAAGCAGTAGTGGTACTCAGAGAGAAATATAAATATTACATAAATAAAATGTAAAAAAAAATAGAAGGATTTAATTTAAATGAGCTAAGCATTTAAATAAGGTTAGAAAGCCAAAAACAAAAACAAACAAACAACAACAACAACAAAAAACAGTAAACCCAAGAAAGTGAAAGGAAAAACAGAATAAAGCCAAAAGCAGCTACAACTCTGTGTAAAACCAAGAATCGTTAGGTGAGATAAGAGCAATTAGGATCTTTTTATTAAAAATAAATAAATAAAAAGATTAAAAGTAAAAAAAAAATAATATAAAAGCCAAAATTTAATCACCTATGCTAGGAGAAGGATTTATTTTCTCCATAGAAAAGTTATTACAAAATTATTGTCATAAAGAAATGATCAAAAATACATAGCTAAAAATTATAGTAAAAGTACAACAAAATTGTTTCAAAAACTAATTAAAATATTTTATCTGAAAGAAAAAAAAGCAATTAGGTACAGGTTTGTTGATTCAAGCAATCTTCATAAATCCCTGACCAATGTGTGCTGTTAGCCCCACTTCATAGAAGAAAAAGCTGAGCCCTGGAAAGTTTGTTAAAAACCACTTAATTTGAATAATTTGTGTAGGACTGGAATAAAAACCCAGCTCTAGACCAAAAGTTTGTACTTGTTTGAAGAGAATTCTTAATTGGACATCCCTATAAATATCATCATTATTTTAATAAGCAGACATCACCAATATTTAACAAGTCCAATTTAGGGTAAGTAAGGATTAGAAAAGAAAAACAATACTACAATCCCTAAAAGTTAAAGTATCAGTAATGATGATTCTTTTTTGGAAGAATTTATCCTCCAGCAAAACAGCAGATGGATAAATGAGAACAGAGCACATAGAAGCAGATATGCTTCTAGGTGAACACATGTGAAAATATCTTCCCTGATTAGACGTCTCTAAATATAAATCTTCTGATGCGGGTGATGATATTTAACTAAATGTATAAACACTAATCATTAATTTCAAATAGAATACTATTTAAAAAATTGCTAAAACATTGTGTAAAGTCCCTTTTGCAAAGACAGAGCAAATTTGCAAGTGTTTTACTGAAATGTTACACTGAAATTGAGTGCCTACCACTTACATATCTCCAGTAGTCAAGACATAAATATTAGGCAGCTACGAGCAAACAGAAGAAACCAGTTCTTTGTGGATTGTAAAGACTGGAAGAGAAATTCAGACAAAACTGTGCTTATAGGTTGAGTAGATTATGCACAGATTTTTGTAGAAGTTGGATGTTGTGTAGGTCTGAATTCAAGCATAAATCACTAAAATGTAAACACTTTAAGTAATACTAAGGGAAAATAAATCGTGTTGCTTCTTCTCCCTCTCTCACACCCACAATCATAATTCTTTGGAAATCTAAATATTTCAAAGAACTTAATGAGCCAATTTAAATATTCTCTAAAATGTAATCAATCAGATAAAAGCAAATCATATGTGTTAACAGACATGAATTCTAGATCTATTTTCCAAAAGGAAATAAACAATTTGGTTCATTCAGCCTTAAGGATTTGTCCTTAAACTAAATGACTGTTCTAGTCACATTAGAAGATAATTCTAAACTTATTTGGTCACAATATCATGTCCAGAAGTTCAAAGTATTTAGAAGGTTTCAATCAAATATGAGCAGGGTTACAGCTAGAGAATGAGTTACAGCTTCTCTTAAAATTCTTCTCAAAGAGATTCTCCTTCTCTTGTATTTTGATTTTGGCTTTTTCTAATCTAGGCTATTAATGTATATTTGTCAGAGATTTGTTTAAATGTTTCCTTTAAAGTGTTATAATGAGGGGCCCCTGGGTTGCTCAGTTGTTAAACTTCTGACTTTGGCTTAGGTCATGATCCCAGGGTCCTGGGATCCAGACCCATATTGGGCTTCCTGCTCAGTGGGGAGACTTCTTCCTCTCCAGCTCCCTTTGCTTGTGTTCCCTCTCTCACTATCTCTCTGTGTCATAAATACATAAAATCTTTACATAAATAAAGTTTTATAATGACAAGTTAAAAATGTAAAATTATAATTCTAATATACCTTAGATTATGACATAGTATAATTTCATTGAAAATTCTGGTCATTAAGAAGCTACAAAAATAGAACTACCCACCATCCATGTTCTGGTACAGATTTTCAAATTTATTCTATTGTGGGGGAAAAGGCATAAATTTAATTCCTCTTCATTATTTGAGACCATGTCAAGGTAGCTTTTGTCTTTTTTATAAATATACAGATGACTAAATGAATCTGTGATACTAATTCAACACGCATACAACAATAGAGACATTAAATGATATTAAATAGGCTAACATGTAAAATTATCAAGGGCAAATGTTAGAATTAAGTCAGATCAGCTTTACCAAATTGATATAAGATAATAGTGGTAGTGGGGTAAAGGAATATTTCATATTCCTTTTTATTCAGAAAGATAGATATCAAAAAAAAGAAACTATTTACTTTTAGTTGCACACAACAATAAAATAACCAGGGATACACATTATAGTATGCTTTAGGAAGATAAGAACTAAAGTTTAAGAACTTTACTCCTGTGTTATAAGAAGAAAGAAATTAAAGAAACCAGCCTGGAAATAATGCAACTGAAAAGAAAATGGAGCCATATAGGAACTTACAGTGCTACAGAGGAAAATGTTTTCTTTCTTCTGTCATAATTTCTGAAACTGTTTTTCTCCAAAACCACATGACATGTCTTTAGGAATACCATCCCTTATGGTTCTCTTCACTTTTCACTTTTTAAACCTAATTTCTTCTCATAATGTTGTTCACTTTTTTGCTTAGTAAGCCTAACAAAATCATGACATTTATGCCCTTCCCCTCCCCACCCATGTGAACATTTCTAACTGATTTACCTTAGTGTTTAATAATGTATGTGATAATGATCCAAAACCCTCAATACAGAGCTCCAGCCAACAAGCCCATGCAAGTTGATTGAGAGTGCCACATAGACACTTAATATAAGTTGTTTCTTACTGCTATTCAACCAATCTTTCCAACTATATAGCAATATCTGAATGTTTCTATCACATCTTTGCAGTTCCATGTTTCCTTTTAATGGCGTGTAATAAAAAGGTGTTCATAATAGAGAAGAATATAGAAGAAATGGGCTAGAACCCAATAGTAATCATATTTTCTAATGTTTTAACTCATGTGTATCCACTATCCTTGGCCACAAGATGTTCTTGATTCTCTTCAGAGCACTCATAAGATTGTACATCCTTGGGACGCCTGGGTGGCTCAGTTGGTTAAGCGGCTGCCTTCGGCTGGGGTCATGATCCCAGCATCCTGGGATCGAGTCCCACATTGGGCTCCTTGCTTGGCAGGGAGCCTGCTTCTCCCTCTGCCTCTGCCTACCACTCTGTCTGCCTGTGCTCACTCTCTCTCTCTCTCTCTGACAAATAAAAAAAAAAAAAAAAA
>ML104597.1:18115-118441 GCA_003697995.1 Taxidea taxus jeffersonii | reverse complement strand
AAAAAAAAAAAAAAAAAGATTGTACATCCTTACTCCTTTGAAGTTAGATTTAGGTAAGTTTAATGCATTGGTTCTCAAGCTTTACTGTGCATCTCAATCTACTGAAGGGCTTGTTAAAACATAAATTGCTAGACCGCAGCTCAGTATACAGATGACTTAATGAATCTGTGATTTTCATCACCTAGGAACTTGTTAGAAATGACTAGGTATGTAACTACAATGGGTGTTTAACTATCCAGAGTATTTAAACTGAGAATTTAACTCTGGGGGTAGGGCCAGAAACTGCATTTTTTTAAGTTCTTGGATGATACCGCTATTGCTGGTCCAAGGAACATATGTTTAAAACCACCAGTTTAAAGAAATATTAGTGGAAAGACTGAAATTTTAAGAGCCAGTGAGTGATTTGCAGATCTCTCTCTCTCCCTCTCTCTTTTTTCTCCACCCACCATGGAAAACTGCAACCTCCACACACTGGCTTCTCTGTTAGCCTGGATCCCAGATGGAGGAGATGTGGAGAGACTGAGTGAAAAATATACACATAACATACAGGTAACAAGAGCAAGAATCCAACTTTGTTGCTTCAAGTAACTAAGATTTACAGGTTGTTGGTTTCCATAGCATACATAATCTAACTCAAATTCACTGAAAAATATGCTTTTCAATGTTTCAAACACCAACATTGAAACATAACTAATTATAAGCAAGAGAAAATAATTTCCACATCTCTTTCCTTTTCTTGTCTCAATTAAATTTGCACTCATTTCTTTATATTAGCTAAATTAAACTTTCTACCTTAATTTCAAAGTACATAAGAAATAGTTAAATAGGTAATTATATAAATTAAAATGAACTATACATTTTTATAGATCAAATTTGATAAAAAGTGACTAGTAGTTTATGGTAAAAATATTATTTTGGATAACTGAAGACGTTTGTTGACTAATTGTTTGCATGGCTTGGGACAATAATTGCTTAACAGAAAAATAATGCAGAGCAAAAGTAGAGTATACCAAATACAAGTCTTACTGGATCTAGGGAATAAATGAATAACATTATAGTTTTCAAATAAGTGAATTTCAATTGATGGGTAAATTTAATACAGAGGTTAGAGAAAGTTTTTCAATTTTTTTTTTCTCAAAGTCATCATTTACAAGGTAAGGAGAATATTTCTCACAAATAAAATGTATCCAAAAAAAAGGTAGCATTTTAAAATGATTCCAGAGTACTGATTATTATTTTTTGTTCAGGCCACAGGCCTTTTTACTTTAGACATGCAGACTTCAAGAATCCATCATATCTCACATTCTGTGTATTGGCATTCAGATGGTAGACTGGAAACATTTGAGCTACTATATAGAAAACAACCTTTTCATTTGACATATCTTGAAAAAATCAAAATATACATATTGAATCAGATCAATGTGTCTTAAATATCCTCCAATTTTTATGAGGTTATATAAGCACTATGAGATAATTCAACTCTGAAAAATTAAAGTACAAAGACCTATAAATTGAAAGGGTAAGACAATTTTTCATTATTAGATCTATCTGATTAGACTACAACAACAAACTGTTTATCAAATGGCTGTTGAAGGAAAGAATACTTTTGCTTTTCCTCTCAGCATTGCTTTATGTTTTTCCTCTCAGTTGCTTTAGCTTTATTAAATCACTGCTTATAATTTCTGTATATAATTTTTTTTCTTTGGCAATCTAAAAAAATTGATGTTAAATATTATTTATTGCTTAAGTGGTACAATGTTTGTTCATACTATGCATATAGTGCACACTATGTGATATAATGTGTATCCCTTATCAAAAAATTTAATTAGGATAAAAATTCCTCTATCATGAAATATCTTCCTTGAAATAAGGTAGAATCCTCAAATAACCAAGGAAAATTCAAGTAACTTTGAAAATCTGGGAGTTTTCTAAGGAAACTTGTTCACATCATTTAATTTTAGAGAAAGGGAAAAATGTCCAACCTGACCAATTTTTAAACATTTGGAATTTTTTCTTTATAATTTAGAGGTTGAGAAAACAATCATGAAATTTCATATGTCATTTTCTGTGTGTTTATATATGCATATATATAAAGATTGATTTATTTATTTATTTATTTATTTATTTATTTATTTGACAGACAGAGATCACAAGTAGACAGAGAGTCAGGCAGAGAGAGAGAGAGAGAGAGAGAGAGAGAGAGAGACAGAATGGGGTGGGGGGAGGGACTGAGGGAGAGGGAGAGAAAAAATCTCCAGCAGACTCCCCACTGATCAAGGAGGCTGACACAGGGCTCCATCTGGAGACATTACTTGTGCTGAAATCAAGAGTTGAATGCCTAGCTGAGCCATCAAATACTCCTAGAATTTATGTATGTCAAAGGTGAAATGAAGGCCCAATAAGATCACATATGTGTCTATTGTTTGCATATATATTTCATATATGTACACATGCATACACATAAGTACATGTATATGTATATTCATAAACAAAAATTACATTCACACATTTTCTATGTAAGAATTCTGCGTAGAACACAAACCATACTTAACACTTTGAAAAGTTAGTTTTTATTTTATAGTAGTACTTTATACAAAATAATTGATTTACAAAATGTCCACAGTAGAATATGACATATGGGGGCGCCTGGGTGACTCAGTGGGTTAAAGCCTCTGTCTTTGGCTCTGGTCATGATCCCAGGGTCCTGGGATGGAGCCCCGCATCAAGCCCTCTGCTCAGTGGGAAGCCTGCTGGAGATTTTTTCTCTCCCTCTGCCTCAGTCCCTCCCCCCACCCCATTCTCTCTCTCTCTCTCTCTCTCTCTCTCTCTCTCTCTCGTGTGATTGTGGAGGTCAAAAAGTTCTCTGATCTGCCATCTGCAAGTTGGAGAATCAGGTAAGTTATATAATTCAGTCGCAGTCCAAGGCCAGAGAATATGGAGGCCAAAGGTGTGAGTCCCAGCCCTAGCTGAGTCCAGAGGCAAGGAAAGATGGATGTCCTAACTCCAGCAAAAAGAGCAAATCCACACTTTATTTGCCTTTTTGTTCTATTTCTGTCCTCAGCAAATTGAATGGTAACTACCCATAATGTATCAGTTCACTTTGTCTACAATTAAAATGCTAATCTCTTCCAGAAACACCTCACAAACACACCCAGAAATAATGTTTTACCAGACTTCTGGGCATCCCTTAGCTCAGTCAAGTTAACATATAAAATTAACCATTTAATCATCCATTGTTATCTTGCAACTCTTCTTGGAATATTTTTGTTTCTGTTGTATTTTTTAACATTAAGATGAACTTTTTTTTTTTCCAGAAGATTTATTCAGCTTCCTAGAGCAAATTGTTTTTTAATAAGCGTTCTTTATGTGACTCATTTTTTTAGATTTTTTTCCCTATTATTATTCTCTTCATGTACAGTAAAGTACCAAAGTAATTTTCAGTTACTTTTGTCTCATTTATTTCCTTCAGTATGAACTACAAATCTACATAAGCATTACCAAAATATAGTTAATACTCTAGTTCTGCCTCCTCACTCTTCACATTTTCCTTTGAAGAAAGTAAGAAAAGTTTCCTATGTTATACTTAACTAGGGAATACACAATACCATTTAACAATAAATATTTATTGGACACTTGAGATATCATAAATCATCAAGATATTTAATTTGACTAATGTACAAAATGCATTTCAAATATCATATTATTAGCAGTTTTTGGTAATTTCAAGATTTTTGTATATGATACTTTTATGAAGTTTTACCATATTCCCATGAGTGAACTAAACAGGTGATGTTGTTTTTCCTTCATTGCTAACTATTCAGTTTATTTACTGGAATTTAAAGCCTATTATTCATTAATTTTTCTCATCTATGTTTTATATTTACTCAGTGGAACTGATTTCTGAGAGTCCTATTTTGAGCTATAGAAGAACAAGAAAAAAAATGAGCTACCTGCTCCAATTTTATAATCACCATTATTTGCTTTCTGTGTAGCCATAAACTAATATCATGCAAATACTTATGCTCCTTCTTACTTACGTATTTTTTCTTCCATACTATGTTTTTACTTTATCCCTATAAATGCTATGCTTGCAATATTAAGAATACTTACTTTATATCAGTTATATCATAAAAATTAATGTGAATAATATAGAAGAATAAAAGGCATATTTTGACAAATGGTGAAATTAGGTATTTCCTAATTTCTTTAAAAAAAAGTGTATTTTTTTTCCAATTAAATGAAGGTTTACCAAAGGAAATTTTTACTGGCTATTATCATAAGGCTAGTGGATATTATTCACCAAACAAAATGTGCCAAAATAAGTTATGTACTCATCATCCAATTTTATTTTGTTCCAATATAGCTAAAGATCAAAAGGTTTATGAGAATATTTATTCTACAATTGTGGATTTTAAAGTTTCTGAAAGAATAAATGAAGCCTCTAAGTATTATTTTAAATGCCCATAATAGATAGCAAACCAGTTCTAATTTAACAAATCCATAACTAGACCATCATATTTCATATTTATACTTAATTCTTTCTTTTATTAATACAATTACTAAGAGAAAGTGTACTATTTATTTTACATGCATCTTCATTATCAGAATTTATATATTCAAGGTTATTTCTATGTTTAATAATATATGTCTTAGAATATTTTTAAAAAACACAATTGTATATAATATTTTACTTTGTAAATTTTGCTATTTTATGAGAACTTTTATAGCACCTAATTCTGCTACTCTTTAATTTTAGTGTTTTTTTGTTATGCTAAATTTGTGATTTGTGAAAGGCAAATAGAAATAAGCATATATATTAATTCTATAAAATGTAATATTCTGTAGAAGCATTATTAGAACCTTTTTAAGTATACAAAAATGAATTTATAGTTTATGTTTCATCAATAATAAAAGATTTTCTTAGCACAGTAACAAATCAATTAATTAAGACTAAGGTAAATGTCTGAAGAAAATAGAACTTTTTCAATATGGCACTAATGTTCTATTAGACCATAAAAAGAAATAATGAAGCAAGGAAAAATTAGCACTAAGAAGAAAAAGGGTAGATCTCTCATCTTGTTTAAAAACATGAGACCATGGGACGCCTGGGTGGCTCAGTTGGTTAAGCGGCTGCCTTTGGCTCAGATCATGATCCCAGCGTCCTGGAATCGAGTCCCACATAGGGCTCCTTGCTCAGCGGGGATCCTGCTTCTCCCTCTGCCTCTGCCTGCCATTCTGTCTGCCTGTGCTCACTCCCGCTCTTTCTATGAAAAATAAATAAATACAATCTTAAAAAAAAAAAAAAGTGAGACCAAATCAGCTTCTATTAAATTATTGTAATTTATTTAAAATAATTTTCCAGGTAGGACACTTTCTTCACCTGTCTCTTCCCTTTTGATATGTGGAGGGTGCAAATAAAAAGAGTCAAGAGAGTAATGTTTGTGTTAACCTTTCAGTGATTTGTTGTGTAATTAATTTTCAAACACCAGAAGATCTATCTTTATTTCCTAAAAAAAAATATACTAGAATGAATATTCTTAGAGATTCTAAAAAATATTAACCTTTTTTAGAAATGATTAATTAGAATGATGTGTCTATGAGAATAGAGATCTATGTCTTTTTATTGAAATGTATTGTTTTACATAAAAGTGTTATTAGGCATATTTGATGCCTGTATAAAACAATACTAATCACTTTGAAAAACAAGTTTTTCACTTGGAAAATGTTTTCTCAGAAACAGACTTCCCAGGGGCATCTGGGGGTCTGGTTGGTTAAGAAGGAACCTTTCACTCAGATCATAACCCTGGATCCTGGAATCAAGCCCCACATCAAGCTCCTCTGCTTCACCTTCCCCCTGCTCTTATGCTCTTGCTCTCTCTCTCTCTCTCCATCTCAAATAAATAAAAATAAAATCTTAAAAAAATTGACTTATCTTAAAATATAAGTGCATATATCCTGGGGCGCCTGGGTGGCTCAGTGGGTTAAGCCTCTGCCTTTGGCTCAGGTCATGATCTCAGGGTCCTGGGATCGAGCCTCACAGAGAGCCTGCCCCCCCCACCTCCCTCTATGCCTACTTGTGATCTCTCTGTTTGCCAATAAATAAATTTTTTAAAAATCTTAAAAAAAATGAATTTCTGGAATGGATAAAAACTAAGCTATGCTGATAGAAATCATAGCAGTGATTGAATGGTTGACTGAAAAAGAACATGACAATTTATTGAGATGAGAGAAATATTGTGTATCTTAGTCGTCCTGAAGTTTACACTAATAGACATATGTCAAAACTTATCAACTCCTTTCTTTCTTCCTTTCCTCCTTTGTTTTTCCTTCCTTCCTTCCTTGCCCTCATTAAAAAGCCATTAAGCAGAAAGTAAGAGGGCAGCATCCCAGTAAAGTTCAGAAATTGCTCATATATGAGGGATTAAATGAATACATAAATAAATACAAGGAAGATCATTGTAATCCAGTTTCACATTTGGAGAGAAGAATGTCAAATATAAGAGTGAAGGTTAGAATGCATCCTAAAGTATTGTACTAAACTTTGAGGTAGAGATGTGAATTCATAAATAGGGGATAATTGTAGGTGTCTTACTATGTTTGTGGGTATGTGTGTATGACTTCATCCACTGAAGAGCCTGGGACCAGCAAGTCCTCAACAGAAATGAGAATTCTTAGAATTCAGAACTTGGTCAATAAATATTTTTTACTAAAAGAAACTACTATTTCTTAGAGAATTATTGATTCCAGGGCTGGGACTGGGAAAGAACATGGGTCTGGAAAATATTTGTTGCACAAGAAACAAGGAAATATTCAAAGAATAGAGAAGATGTATTATAAAAACACAGAAGCTTGTTTAAAGAGGTTAGCACTGTCATTGGCCCAACTGAACAAACTGAGTTCCAAACGTAACAGTATTTGTGTTTATCACATTGAATAAAATAAGAATTTACAAATCCACAGATTAAATAAACAAGTAAATGGGAAAATAAAAATGTTTTCATTGCAGTAGATTAATGAGTATTAAATTTAGAAGGCATGGTGAAATCAGAAATTTACCCTTTAATATCATCACGATTAAATACAGGCAAGTAACATTAATTGATGTTTAAGAGTGACTAGAACCTGGATGAGAAATAGGATATCTGCATAGTCTCTCTGTGTGCATCCCAAAGTACTTATCTATTTTAAAAAGGGAGAAAGAGGCAACTTTACTGTAAAGAATCCTTACTGATAGCATCTCACATAATCACATCAAACATTACAAATGACAGAACAAATTCATATTGTATAGCCCCAGTTAGGGTATAATGATAAGAAAACAAAGGTAGTCCTGTGACATTTCTACTCAAGGACATAATTTTAATCATGAGGAAACATGAAACAAATTGAAAAAAACATTTAAAAAAATATGGTTCTCTTATCTTTAAGAATGTGTAGGATAGTAAACTCAAGAACAAACAAAGAATTGCTCTGGACCAAATGACATCTACAGGTAAAATGATCTTGATCTGGATCTTTTTGATATGAAGTATATTATTGGAAAAAAATTAGTATTTGAATTAAGTATCTGAATTAAATGTAAATGGTGTAAATGGTGTATTTGTTTTACTGTTCTTCATTTTTTTTCCTGTAACTTTGAAATTAATTTGAAATAAGTAGGAAAAAAATCAACAACTTATTGAATTGTGCGTCTTGTTTGCAATTATACCTGCAATGTGTACATCATTGTAAATTATAGCTTTTTATTCATATAGAAACAAAAGTTACAGCAGAAGAGATAATAAAACTAAAACCTCAAAGTGAACACTTAATGAAGGACAAATAGCAAATAAAAAGTGAAAAGATATCTAATTTAATGCATGCTTAAAACAACATGTCTGTTAACATTGATTGGATTGACAATTATTTTAAAATTTGAGAATATTCAATAATGTGAGGACCTAAGCACACACTGTCATATAATATTGGTGAGTGTAAAAGGAAATATTAGAAATGAAAACCAATTTGGCCAGTTGCTATTAGATTTGTGAGAATTTTTTGCTCCACATTTTTTCTCCTGCTTTCCATTCTGATAATATGGTCTTCTATAATAAAGGTATCATTAGGGACGCCTGGGTGGCTCAGTTGGTTAAGCAACTGCCTTCGGCTCAAGTCATGATCCCAGCGTCCTGGGATCGAGTCCCACATCGGGCTCCTTGCTTGGCAAGGAGCCTGCTTCTCCCTCTGCCTCTGCCTGCCACTCTGTCTGCCTGTGCTCGCTCGCTTGCTCTCTCTAACAAATAAATAAATAAAATCTTAAAAAAAAAAAAAGATATCTTTACTTTATTACACTAATTTTAGTGTAATTAAAATCATCAAGCTTTTTCTTATATTTTATTTGTTTTGATTTATTGGTACATTATAAAAATACTTTACTATATTCAATATTTTTCAATCATAAAATTATATTTAAAATTATGTGGACTCTGTCATTCATACTGAATTCATTCTGAATTATTATTCAACAAAACCAATGACACTCTATTTTCTGTATTTGTTTTTATGCTATGTGAATTCTTCTCATTTTTAGTTCCATATACGTGTATGCTCCCCACCATGTCTTTGATTTTCCTAAAATGTTGATTTGTGTTTCCTAAAGTTAAAGGGGTTTTACTGCTTGCAAATGTAGAGATTATTCATTTGTCTAACTCAAGATTTTGATTTTTGGTGTGTGTGTGAATGTGTGTGTGTGTGTAAATATACATATGTGTACATAATATGATATGTATCTGTATGGCATATATAATATGAAATATGTATATATATATCAGTTTTTAATTGTAAGCTTTTCTTCCTTGATTTATTTTTTTTTTGCTTGCTTGGTTTGTCTTTAGATTGGTAATATTTTTATCAGTTAAATTTTGTATGCCCTTTTAAAATATCACTTATTCTTTTCCAAAATACCATTTGTTGTTATTGAAAAATGTAAGTATCTAAAAAAGGAAATCAAATTACATTTAATCATTATATTTGCTCTAAGAGCCTTAAACTATTTCAATCCATCCCACAAATTCAATGCTGAAGTTCAGGGTATGATGTTTTCTCTGTGTACACACCAGTTCGACTTGCTAAATTTCAAAGATCACCCAAATTTCAATTTCTCACTGGTGTTTTATTGTGTTGGGTGGTTGACAGAATTCACATAATTCACAGGGTTCATTAAGAAGCTCAGAGGGACCTCAAACAAAATTTCATGGCATTGATCTTTATCATTCCTGCTGTATGGCCACCAAGATTAGCGTCCAGCAACAGAGTTAAGCTTTTTTCCCCAATTTTTTAATGTAGTAAAATACCTATAACATAAAATTTATTATCTTGTATTTTTAAGTGTACAGGTCAGTGATATTAAGTAGATTCATATTATTGTGCAACCATCACTACCATATAATTCCAGAACTCTTCATTTTGCAAAACTGAATCTCTATACCTACTAAACAATAACTCATGACTGCTTCCCCCCAGCCTAACCCTGGCAGCTTCCATTCTACTTTTGTTTTTTTTGTTGTTGTTTTTTTTGTTGTTGTTGTTTGTTTCTGTTTTTTAAAATTTATTTATTTGACAGAGATCACAAGTAGGCAGAGAGGCAGGCAGAGAGAGAGGAAGGGAAGCAGGCTCCCCGCTGAGCAGGGAGCATGATGCGAGGCTGGATACCAGGACACTGGGATCATGACCTGAGCCAAAGGCAGAAGCTTTAACCCACTAAGCCACCCAGGCATCCCATCTACTTCTTTTTTTTAACCTCCCTTTTTCCCCTCTTTGGCTCCTAGGCTTTGGTAATCACCACTCAACTTTCTATTATTGTGAGTTCAACTTTTTTTTTTTTTTTTTTAAGATTCTACATACAAGCAGGATTGTGGGATATTTATCCTTCTGTATTGGTTTATTTCACTTAGCCAAATGTTCTCCAGGTTCTTCCATGTTGTCACAAATGGCAGGATATCCTTCTTTATGAAGGTTGAATCATAATTTATTATGTGTGTGTGTGTGTGTGTGTGTGTGTGTGTACACCACATTTTATTTATCCATTTACTGATCAATAGACATTTCAGTTACTTCCATATTTTGGCTATTGTTAATAATGCTGCAAAGACCATGCGAGTACACACATCTCCTCAAGAGAATGATTGATTTCTTTTGGATATATAACCAAAGGTGGGATTGCTGAAACATATGGTAGTTCTATTTTCAATTTTTTGAGGAGCATCCATGCTGCTTTCCCTAGGGTTTGTATCAATTTACATTCTGACCAACAGTATACAGGATTCCCTTTTCACTATACCTTTGCCACCTCCTGTTATCCTTTGACTTTCCAATAATAGCTGTCCTAAAAAATGTGAGGTGTTATCTCACTGTGGGTTTGATAAGCATTTCCCTGATGAGTAGTAATGTTGAGTATCTTCTTCTGTCATTTACCTAACTGCCATTGCTATGTCTTCCTTGGAAAAAACGTCTATGCAGGCCTTTTGCTTAATTTTAAATCAGGTTATTTCTGAGGGTTTCTGCTATTGTATTTTAAGAGTTCCTTATATATTTTAGATATTAATCCCTTATTTTATATATATATAGTTTACAATTTTTTTTCTCATTCTATGGTTTGCCTTCTCACTGTGTTTCTTCTGCTGTGCAGAACTCTGTAGTTTGCTATAGGACCACTTCATTTTTGCTTTGTTATGTGTGCTTCTGGTGTCAAATCAAAAAATCATTATCAAGATCAATGTCAAGGAACTCTCCATTTTCTTCAAGGATTTTTACAGTTTTAGGCCTTACATTTGAGCTTTGAAGTAATTTTGAGTTGATATTTGTGTAGAGTATAAGAGAAGGGTCTGATTTAAAAATTCTGCATGTGGTTTTTAGTTTTCCAAACACTATTTATTGGAGAGACTGTTCTTTCTCCATTGAAAACAGTTAAGGAATGCCTTTAGAGGGAGGAAGGGTAAGACCGACTCAGATGAGCATGGAGCAGGTTGTAGAAATCAATTCAGTGCCCAGAGATTTCAACTTTCTCAATGATGCTATTTTCTTTGGCCTATCACTGATATTTCAGCTTTTAATCTGTACCTATGAATCATTTACTTTTGTCCACAGTCTTCTTTCTCACTGTCTGTATGAAGTTATTTTAATATATTTTCTATGAATATGTCTCCTGTATCTATACTTGGAATATATGTCCCGTTGTTTTGCTGTACACATTTTAAAATTATGATCACTTATGTTATACACTTCTATTTCTTACAATTTATTTCTTCAGTTTTTTTTTTTTTTTAAGATTAATACCTGGTGGTATATGTATAACTGGTTAGTTGCTCATAACAATCCTCTGTGAGATGCCTGCACCACATTTCACTTATTCATCCTTCCGAGGACAGACAATAGGTTGTAAAAGTCCTTTATGTCTCCTTCCAAGCACTTATGTTAGAGTACCTTATCTATGTAATTCTTGGGTCATGGGTTGCATATACATTTAATTTGACCAAGAAGAGTCAAACTATTAAGGATAGCTGCCCTGGCAGATCACAACAGGGGCTCTACTTTCCCATATCCTGGCAAGACTCACCATTGTCTAATTTGATAAGTTTAATATGATATCTAATTATTTTTACTTCAATTTGTTGACTACTAATGAATTATAAAATATCTTCATATCTTTCTTAGTTTATGAGTTTCCTTTTTTGTACATTTCCTTTCTCTCTGGCTCATTTTCCTATTTAGACTTCTATCTTTTTTCTAGTTGGTTTACAGTTACCACTATATTTTACTACAATTTCTATATGCTAAATATTAATTCCTATTAGCTTTATGCATTATTCCTTTTCTATATTTTTCATGATATCTTTATTGAATATTATCCCTTTTATCATCTTTTATTTGTTTTGCTTCATGGTTAGTGCTTTCAAAATCTTGTTTAAGAAATTCTTTGAAGTATCTTAGTAACAATGATAGTCTTTAACAATTTGTTTGTTGACTTTACAGTTTTATTTTTCATTAAGTTTTTAAACCATTTGGAGTTCACCTTTCTATTTGGAATTAGGTAGAGATCCAAGTTTATTTTTCTCCATGTAATGAGTCAATTTTTACAACACTATCTAATAAGCAATCTGTCCATTCTACATGTATTTCTGATGCCACTTTTATCATACATTTACTTTTCATATATTCATGAGCATGATTCTGAGAAACATTAGGAGGAAGCAGTTGGCAAATTTTGTGATCCAGGAAGAGGAGGTAGAACGAAACATTAAAAATGACTGGTCAGGAGGCACCTGGGTGCTTCAGTGGGTTAAAGCCTCTGCCTTCAGCTGGGGTTATGATCCCAGGGTCCTAGGATTGAGCCCCGCATCAGGCTCTCTGCTCGGTGGGGAGCCTGCTTTCCCTCCTCTCTCTCTGCCTGCCTCTCTGCCTACTTGTGATCTCTGTCTGTCAAATAAATAAGTAAAAATCTTTTAAAAAATAAAAAAAATAATAAAAAAAAAACAAATAAAAATGACTGGTCAGGGCACACCAGTTTCCATCAATTTCACTCTTGCATTGACCATTGATCTTGCCCTGATACTACTCCTATTGCTTCAGATTGATCAAGAACCAACAGAAAAAAAGAACAGTGGTACTTAAACTGTTTTCAAAAGTATTTTCCCTCTGCTTCTCCAGTTGTTTTGTAGCCATCAGTCTCCCCACATACACTGACCCTAGAGAGACTCCAGTCTCTCTGTAGATTTCTCAAGTGGGTTTCATTTGTTGCTGTTAGTTACTAGAATAGCATTTTCCTTTAGCTATTGCAGCTGTTCTAGGCTTGTTTCTCTCAGCTCACTGAGCTTGTAGTTGATTTGGCATGAACCAGAATATCAATGGCATATTAATACACCTGTTTCCCTAAGTCTCCCAAACTACTTTATCATACTCTCTTTTATTATGCCATCAAGGAATTTCCTTTCTCAATTTACTAGAAACCATCTCTTGTCATCCTTGTTCTTTGATAGACTTAGGTTTTTAGAAACAAATATCATGTAGGATCATTCTTTGAGATAAGGAATCAGAGAACCTGCTATCTGGTTAATTGGGAAACAAGAAAGGAGAAAACATGGGGAAAAAAAGAGTAACATTTTTAAAGGATGTCTTCCATATGTATATTCATGAGAACTACAAAGAAACTGTATACCACTTTATGACAACTTCCAATTCAGGATGTATTTGTGTAATGCTTTGTAATTCATAAAGTGCCTTGAAATCCATGGACTCACAGAAGGTAAGCTAGTAAAGTACATTTACCTCACTAATGTGCATATAAATGAGTTCCAGTCAGCATCTCACAATATAGAGTCAGATGTATTGATCCTCCAATTTTTCACATATAGTAAGCTTTATTTATTTATTCATTCATTCATTCATTTATTTAACAGAGAGAGAGATCAGAATTAGGCAGAGAGGCAGGTGGGGGGCAGGGGGTGGGGAAGCAGGCTCCCCGCTGAGCAGAGAGCCCGATATGAGCCTCGATCCCAGGACCTTGAAATCATGACCTGAGCTGAAGGCAAAGGCTTAACCCACTGAGCCACCAAGGTATCAATATAGTAAGCTTTCTCATTACCATCAATTTTCAACTAACTTCACATATGGTTATACTGCTTAAGGAATTTTTCATGTTAGCTAACAAAAGTGCCTGCCTTTCTCTTATCACACATTATTTTACTGAGGTGCCAATTATTATGCCGTGAGGAAAGAAAAACTAATTTTGTTATTAGCTTAGGTACAACACAACTAAGAAGTTAAATCTACTACAGAAAATCACTTCATATAAATTCTTTTAAAATTAACTGTACTTTTAGATTATTCATGCCACTGCTTCTCTCCAATAACATGGATAAGTGAAAGTTGATGAAATTGCTAAATTGAGTTCTTCAGAACAGCAAACTGGAAAGTTTCCAGGAAGTTAACACTTTTCTTGATTGAAGATCAAATCATTTATTTTAAGGAATAGTCTCTTCACAGTATCACCCCAGAGCATTTGAACTGGGGGTTTCAAAATCACAGTTTGAAGTTTCTCATCTCACCAACTCCCACATCGAAGCTAGGGTCAAATATGTTGAAGTTATGAAACAATGTACTCTAAACTAGAACCAAAGAATTTTTAAAAAGTGGGAGTTATAAGAAAGTCAAACAAATGCAAGCCCATTTCTTTTTGCCTACTTTCAGACTTTCAAACTTCAAGAGAAATGCTGTCTTCTGAAATCTTTTTATCTTGTTACATAATCCCATTAAAAAATTTCAGTCCTCTTTTTTTTATAATTTTTTAAAGATTTTATTTATTTATTTGACAGAGAGATCACAAGTAGGAGGAGACACAGGCAGAGAGAGAGGAAGGGAAGCAGGCTCCCTGCTGAGTAGAGAGCCTGATGAGGGGCTCAATCCCAGGACCCTGAGATCATGACCTGAGCCAAAGATGGAGGCTTAACCCACTGAGCCACCCAGGTGCTCCAAAATTCAGTCCTCTTTAGAGGCCATGTTTACATGGTTATTCTGTTGAAATTAATGAACAATTTTAAAATATTGGTTTGTAATATTGAAACAGTTGATATGTTGATTGGCTAGAAAAATTATTTATTTTGAGGCTGTATAAACAATCAGATTATATATGCTTTCTATTAGCTCTATTTCACAGTAAATCCAATTTTTTCACATATTGTCCCCCCTAGTATTTTTTCAACATCTTAGTTTCCAAAGACTTTTAATAGCATAAATAATTAGTGTACCTCACTGCCTTCTTGGTAATAAAATCTAAATGCATTTTCCCTTTTGCTGACTTTCTAGTGGAGTCCCTCTGATGTTACATCTCCCTCTGAGGAGATTTCACTAGCACCCTAGTGGGTAGATTTATGGCAAGTCCTGTGAGATATTTTCCTAGCAATTTCTGCCAGTGGAGCTCCAGTGACTTCTCTGCCACTCAGTGGCCAAGACTGTGCTTCTCTAACAAGGTCTGGATCTAACCTTCAGGGTCCTCTTCTGTAGATGTCTCCACTGTAGAGGTAGTAGCTACACTTGTATATGCTATTCTTATGTTCTTTGGAGTTCTCTTTACATCTTACTAACCAATTCCTCATTGCTCTATTTCCTTGTTATAGTTAATAACTTTTTATATTAAATTCTTCAAATTACCATATGGTTTCTATCTCCTGATTGAATCCCGATTAACACATATAGAGATGATAGTAGATTGAAGCTGAACAAGATTTTCACTTCCTGTTGGCTGCTCACAAATAGAAAGCTTGAACTTAAAAATAATAAATGCTGATAGAGTTTATTCTTGCAGAAAATATAGTCCCACAGAAAATGGTGAAACTTAAAATGGCGAGTGGAGGAGACAGATACCAATGTGATGGAATAAATAGGTGGTCAAAAAATGACAACAGTGGGGACGCCTGGGTGGCTCAGTGGGTTAAGCCGCTGCCTTCGGCTCTGGTCATGATCCCAGGGTCCTGGGATCGAGTCCCACATCGGGCTCTCTGCTCGGCAGGGAGCCTGCTTCTCCCCTCCCCTTTTTGCCTGCTTGTGTGATCTCTGTCTGTCAAATAAATAAATAAAATTTAAAAAAAATTAAAAAAAAAATGACAACAGTGATCACAAACACAAAGGCAATTCATAAATGAAGACTAGTCCTTAAAATATTGTCTCTTCATAATCTTACCTCAGAATATTTAAAATGGATATCAATAACCCAAAGAATTGTGGAGCCTGGGTGACTCAGTTGTTTAAGGATCTGCCTTCTGCTGAGGTCGTGATCCCAGGGTCCTGGGACCAAGCCCCCTATGGAGCCCCATGTCCAGCCCCAATTCCAGGACCAGATCCAGCACTTCCCCCCTCCACTGCTCAGTAGGGAGTCTGCTTCTCTCTCTCCCTCTGCCCCTCCCCTGGATCTGGATCATTCTCTCTCTATCTCTCTCCACCCTCCCCCACCCCAGGTCACTTTAAAATAAATCAAAACTTAAAAAAAAAAAAAAAGACCCCAAAAGAAAGTGTGTATTTTATAAGAGTGTGAAAATTAACTTAAACCTAAAAATACAAAGTTGAGAAAATACTAGTTAGTAACCCCCCCATTTTGCCTTTGCTATATACTATATAAGTGAGTGCAAAATTTGTAACTAAAGGCAATTTCAGAGAAATTGGTCTCCTTGATGAAGAGCCCAGCTCCAAGTATCGAGTTATTTTTTTTCTACTCTAAAAGACTACTCTATTTTTAATCATTGTTTATTTTCTAAAAGAATTCAGCCAGCAATTTTTTTAGGTCAATAGTCACTACACATTCTTGGATAAAGTCCAGTAACCTTGGATATGTAATTAGAACAGATGGCAATGTAAACAAAAATAATACATTCCTAGCTTCTTAAGCACACCCTTAATTAATTTAACATATATTAAGGTAATTAATTGTGAGTTTTTTAATTGAGAGTAGTTATAGGGAATTTTGATCACTCAAGAACTGCATGCAAACTACAAATATTACAGCACTATCAGTTATAGCTTACATAGATAAAGTGCCATATCACCATAAGAAGTAGTTTATTTGGGGGGTCTAAACTTAAAAACAATCTGGGTTAATATTTTATTTCACTTGAATTTTCAAAAAATCAGATGACTTAGAGCTGATACCAAACTGAAGTCTCTTATAAATAGTTGAAAATCACAATTCCAGCATTTTTTCTTATTATAAAAATAATCAACTTCTGAAAAAAAATCTTTAAATAGTTACTCTTTTTAAAAAACTCTTTGGATAATTTTTAGATTAAAGATTTCTGAGAACTGGGTTTGGTGCATAAAGAATGAATCTTGGAACCACTGGGGGGAAAAATAAAATAAAATTACAGAAAAAAATAGACAAGTGTAAAGAAAACAATTTCTGAGAAGATTTCAAGACAATCAAACTAAAAAATTCATTGTGAACTGTAATCTCGTTGCCTTGAAATATACACTTTATTTAAATAAGCTGAGGGGTACCTGGGTGGCTCAATGGGTTAAGCCTCTGCCTTCGCCTAGGGTCATATCAAAGGGTTCTGGGATCAAGCCCCACATTGAGCTCTCTGCTCAGTGGGGAGCCTGCTTCCCCCTCATTGTCTGCCTGCCTCCCTGCCTACTTGTGATCTCTGTCTGTCAAATAAATAAATAAATAAATAAATAAATAAATAAAATATTTAACAAATAAATAATAAATAATAAGCTGATTTACTATTTCTTTTTTTTTAATTTTATTTATTTATTTGTTAGAGAGAGTGAGAGAGAGAGAGAGAGCACAGGCAGACAGAGAGGCAGGCAGAGGCAGAGGGAGAAGCAGGCTCCCTGCCGAGCAAGGAGCCCGATGTGGGACTCAATCCCAGGATGCTGGGATCATGACCTGAGCCGAAGGTAGCCGCTTAACCAACTGAGCCACCCAGGCGTCCCCTGATTTACTATTTCACCTTAAGTTATTTTCCGATAATATAAAATCTTTAAAACAGAATTTATTAAGCCTAATGTCAGTTTTGCTCTGAGTAATTGCAACTTAATTTTACAAAACAAATACATTAAACAAATAACATTTTACTAAACAAATAATACAGTTCAGACCTCGTCTAGTATTTTTTTAAAAAGATTTTGTTTATTTATTTGAGAGAGAGAGAGATCACAAGTAGCCAGAGAGGCAGGCATAGAGCGAGGGGGAAGCAGGCTCCTCATTGAGCAAACAGCCCAAAATGGGGCTTGATCCCAGTACCAGAGACCATGACCTGAGCTGAAGGCAGAGGCTTAACCCACTGAGCCACCCAGGTGCCCCCCTTGTCTAGTATTTTAATTTCATCCAGTTTATATTTAAGGGTGCCACTTGACCCACACCTGTGGCAAAGCCTCTTCTAGTCCTGTTTTCACCCTGGGAAACATTCTGGAACTTAATAGCAGGCACCCTTGTTACTAACCTAATGGAAGTAAGGGCCTGATATTGGTAAATGTGTTTCTTTTCAGTATGAACTTTTCACCTTTCTAAGTAAAAATGGACTATTAGGCATGAGGGAGTAGAGATAACCGCAGGTGCTTGCCATGCTCTCAGAGCCACCCCTGAGGACAAACAGCCACACCTTCAGAGCCATCCCCAAAGGCTAACAGAATAGGGAAGGCGTAGACTCAGAGCTGGCTTAAAAGCCACTTATGGACTTTCAAGAGCTGAGCACGTCAACCAAGGGAAGGACTTGTCCTTAATTACCTTTAATGTCACAAGGAAAGCTCCTTAGACACTCATAAATATGCAATACATAAATACAATGATCACAAAATGCATCACTGGTAGGAGCATGCGCGAAGCCAAAATGTGATAAACCACCAGCTGTCGATCAAAATGTCAATCAAAACTGAATTTACATACACACAAAGGACACAACTAGAGCAGCTCCAGTCACGGCCACTCTTGCTCTGCTTTCACTCTTGAAAGTGTACTATACTTTATATACTCAATAAACTCTATCTCCCCATTCTGCTTGTGTCTTCAATTCTTTGCGCATCTGGGACCAGAACCAAGTGACTGAGTAAAAGGACTTCTACTTTTTGCTTTTTTTCACAAGGGCAGGTGGTCAGTGATTTTGTCAGAAAACCTTTCCTTTTGCTAATTTGCTGTCTGCTCATATGCTTCAAACACCATACTATGTCATCTTAAAATCTCCCAGTGGTAACTACTTTCCTTTGTCTGCTCTGTGCTGCATTGTGGTGCAGGTACCAAGATCAGCAGGAACTCCTCTGAACAGAAAACAACTTTCTCAGACCCATCTATCATCAGCCCCTAAACTGCATACATTTTGGCATGTTAGCTGAATAATTAGTCCCATTGCCTTAGAGGATATTATACTATTTTAAAACAGTTTTGACAATGTAACCATTTCCCATAGACTTGGTTTAATCAACTCAATCAGAGACCATTTGATTAGTAGGATTATGGCCCAATTAACTCTAGGAAAGACAACATCCACCTAAATAATCATTATTATTTACGGGTTTATTTTTTATTTCCTAAGCATAAATCTAGTAGTATACTTTGAGTACCATGTGTACTTAAGAATCTGTAATTTTTTTTTAAACTTTGTAGTTACAAATTAATATGAATTGCCACTAATGTGGAATTTGGCCATTGAACCAACTAGATTGCCCATTTCTCCAAGAACAGCCCTGAGTCTGATGCATTATTTAAAAAGCCCATCGCTTCTCGGCCTTTTGGCTAAGATCAAGTGTAAAAAGCCCAATTCACTGTTCATTTTTCCACTCTTCATGTAATGCCATTCCAATATTAATGTAATTGTTTGGCTTTGTAAATTCTACTGACCATTATATTAAGCAATTTTGTTTAATAGTACTTTTCTTGAAATACATGTCTTCAACCCGTGTGATTTTAGTGAGCATTATCCATATTAACTCCCACCAGTTTTCATCTCCTGCCCTTGGTACCAGGATGGACACATGATGCGAGGGGGCAAAGAGAATTTTATTTATTTTTTAGATTATGTTGATATGACTACTGACTTGCTGTGAGGATTATCTCCCCTTTTACTCTTTTTAAGCTTAAACTAATTTAGTTTTGGTTTCTATCGTTTACAATGAAAACATTTGACTGATGTAAAATCTAGCACTTATCTTTTCAAAATAAGTGATATTATATCACATATTGAAATCTATAAAAAAAATTTTACAAATGAACATATTCAACTCATCTATCAGGAATTACATTTTATAGTTTTATTTTAACTTATGCAACTACCAACGTGCAGAGTTTTTTTTTTTTTTCATTATTTTTATTAACATATAATGTATTATTTGCCCCAGGGGTATAGGTCTGTGAACTGTCAGGCTTACACATTCACAGCACTCACCAATATCACATACCCTCTCCAATGTCCATAACCCAACCACCCTCTCCATTCCCCACTACTCCCCAGCAACTCTAAGTTTGTTCTGTGAGATTAAGAGTCTCTTATGGTTTGTCTCCCTCCCGATCCCATCTTGTTTCATTTTTTCCTTATCTACCCCACAACCCCCGAATCTGCCTCTCAAATTCCTCATATCAGGGAGATCATATGATAATTGTTTTACTCTGATTGACTTATTTTGCTCAGCATAATACCCTTTAGTTCCATTTATGTCATTGCAAATGGCTAGATTTCATTTATTTTGATGGATGCACACTATTCCATTGTGTGTGTGTGTATGTGTATATATATATATATATATGCCACTCCTTCTTTATCCATTCATCCATTGATGGACATCGAGGTTTTTTCCATAGTTTGGCTATTGTGGACATTGCTTCTATAAACAATTGGGTGCACATGTCCCTTCAGATCACTACCTTTGTATCTTTAGGGTAAATGCCCAGTAGTGCAATTGCTGGGTTGTGAGGTAGCTCTGTTTTCAAATTTTTGAGGAACCTCCACACTGTTTTCCAGAGTGGCTGCACCAGCTTGGATTCCCACCAACAGTGTGGGGGGGGGTTCCCCTTTCTCCACATCCTCTCCAACATCTGTCATTTCCTAGCTTGTTAATTTTAGCCATTCTGACCGGTTTGTGGTGGTATCTCATTGTGGTTTTGACTTGTATTTCCCTGATGCCAAGTGATGTGGAGCACTTTTTCACATGTCGGTTGGCCATTTGGATGTCTTCTTTGCAGAAATGTCTGTTCATGTCCTCTGCCCATTTCTTGATTGGATGGGTGTTGAGTTTGATAAGTTCTTTTTTTTTTTAAGATTTTTTTTTTATTTGTTAGAGAGAGAGAGCAAGAGCACAGGCAGATAGAGAGGAAGGCAGAGGCAGAGGGAGAAGCAGGCTCCCCGCCGAGCAAGGAGCCCAATGTGGAACTCGATCCCAGGATGCTGGGATCATGACCTGAGCCGAAGGCAGCTGCACAACCAACTGAGCCACCCAGGCATCCCAGAGTTTGATAAGTTCTTTATAGATTTTGGAACTAGCCCTTTATCTGATATGTCATTTGCAAATATCTTCTCTCATTCTGTCAGTTGTCTTTTGGTTTTGTTAACTGTTTCCTTTGCTGTGTAAAAGCTTATGATCTTGATGAAGTCCCAATAGTTCATTTTTGCCCTTGCTTCCCTTGCCCTTGGTGATGTTCCTAGGAAAAATTTGCTGTCGCTGAGGTCAAAGAGGTTGCTGCCCGTGTTCTCCTCAAGGATTTTGATAGATTCCTTTCTCACATTGAGGTCCTTCATCCATTTTGAGTCTATTTCCGTGTGTGGTGTAAGGAAATGGTCCAATTTCATTTTTCTGTATGTGGCTGTCCAATTTTCCCAACACCATTTGTGGGAGAGGCTGTCTTTTTTCCATTGGATATTCTTTCCTGCTTTGTTGAAGATTAATTGACCATAGAGTTGAGGGTCTATTTCTGGGCTCTCTATTCTGTTCCATTGATCTATATGTCTGTATTTGTGCCAATACCGTATTGTCTTGATTATAGCTTTGTAGTAGAGCTTGAAGTCTGGACTTGTGATGCTGCCAGCTTTGGATGTCTTTTTCAACATCCCTCTGGTTATTTGGGGTCTTTTCTCATTCCACATACATTTTAGGATTATTTGCTCCACCTTTTTGGGAAAAAAAATGATGGTATTTTGATAGGGATTGCATCAAATGTGTAGATTGCTTTAGGTAGCATAAACATTTTCACAATATTTGTTCTTCCAATCCATGAGCATGGAACACTTTTCCATTTCTTTGTGTCTTCATCAATTTCTTTCATGAGTACTTTACAGTGTTCTGAGTACAGATCCTCTTTGGTTTGCCTCTTTGGTTAGGTTTATTCCTAAGTATCTTATGGTTTTGGGTGCAATTGTAAATGGATTGACTTCTTAATTTCTCTTTCTTCCGCCTTTTTTTTTTTTTTTTTGGTGTATTGAAATGCAACTGATTTTTGTGCATTGATTTTATGTCCTGACATTTAACTAAATTCCTGTACTAGTTCTAGCAGTTTTGGAGTGGAGTCCTTTGTGTTTTTCACATAAAGTATCATATCATCTGCAAAGAGTGATAGTCTGACTTCTTCTTTGCTGATTCAGATGCCTTTAATTTCTTTTTGTTGTCTGGTTGCTGAGGCTAGGACTTCTAGTGTTATGTTGAATAGCAGTAGTGATAGTTGACATCCCTGCCGTGTTCCTGAATTTAGCAGAAAGCTCTCAGTTTTTCCCCATCGAGAATGGTATTCTCTGTGAATTTTTCATAGATGACTTTGATGAAATTGAGGTAGGTACCCTCTATCCCTACACTGTGAAGAGTTTTGATCCAGAAAAGGTGCTGTACTTTGTCAAATGCTTTTTCTGTATTTGTTGAGAGTATCATATGGTTCTTGTACTTTATTTTATTAATGATTGTGTCACATTGATTGATTTGTGGATGTTGAACCAACCTTGCAGCAGTGGAATATATCCCATCTGTCCATGGTTAATAATGTTTTTAATGTACTGTTGGATCCTATTTGCTAGCATTTTGGTGAGAATTTTCGCATCTGTGTTTGCCAAGGCCATTGGTCTGTAGTTTTCTTTTTTGATGGGGTCTTTGTCTGGTTTTGGGATCAAGGTAATGCTGGCTTCATAAAATGAGTTTGGCAGTTTCCCTTCCATTTCTACTTGTTGGAACCATTTCAGAAGAATAGGTATTAATTATTCTTTAAATGTTTGGTAGAATTCCTTTGGGAAGCCTTCTGCACCTGGGCTATTGTTTTTTGGTGACTGCTTCAATCCCCTTACTGGTTATGGGTCTGTTCAGGTTTTCTGTTTCTTCCTGGTTCAGTTGTGGTAGTTTATATGTCTTTAGGAATGCATCTGTTTCTTCCAGATTGTTAAACTTGCTGCGGTACAGTTGCTCATAGTATGTTCTTATAATTGTCTATATTTCTTTGGTATTGGTTGCAATTTCTCCTCTTCCATTCATCATTTTATTTATTTGGGTCCTTTCTCTTTTCTTTCTGATTAGTCTGGTCAGGGGATTATCAATCTTATTAATTCTTTCAAAGAACAAACATAATTTCATTGATCTCTTCTACTGTTCTTTGGTTTCTATTTCATTGATTTCTGCTCTGATCTTTATTATTTCGCTTCTCCTGCCGGATTTAAGCTCCCTTTGCTGTTCTTTCTCCAGCTCCTTTAGGTGCAGGGTTAGGTTGTGTACTTGAAGCCTTTATTGTTCTTGAGAAAAGGCTTGTATAGCTATGTATTCTCCTCTCAGGACTGCCTTTGTTGTGTGTCACAGATTTTGAACAGTTGCGTTTTCATTATCATTTGTTTCCAGGCATTTATTTTTCAATTCCTTAATTTCCTGTTTTTTTTTTTTATTTTTTAGTTTTTTAGTAAGATGCTCTTTAGCCTCCATGTATTTGAGTTCCTTCCAATTTTCCTCTTGTGATTAAGTTCTAGCTTCAGAGCATTGTGTTCTGAAAATATGCATGGGATGATCCCAATCTTTTGGGACTGGTTGAGACCTGATTTGTGACCCATGATATGTTCTATCCTGAAGAATGTTCCATGTGTACTAGAGAAGAATTTGTATTCTGTTGCTTTGGGATAGAATGTTCTGAATATATCTGTGATGACCATCTGGTCCAGTGTGTCATTTAAGGCCTTTATTTCCTTGTTGATCTTTTGCTTGGATGATTTGTCCATTTCTATAAAGGGGGTATTAATGTCCCCTACTATTATTGTCAATGTGTTTCTTTGATTTTGTTATTAACTGGTTTATATAACTGGATGCTCCCCTGTTAGGGGCATAGACATTTAAAATTCTTAGATCTTCTTCTTGGGTAGAACTTTGAGTGTGATATAGTGTCCTTCTTCATCTCTTATTATAGTCTTTGGCTTAAAATCTAATTTATATGATATAAGGATTGCCACTCCAGCTTTCTTTTGATGTCCATTAGCATGGTAAAATGTTTTCCATCCCCTCACTTTAAATCTGGAGGTTTCTTTGGGTCTAAAATGAGTTTCTTGTAGAAAGCATATAGATGGGTCTTGTTTTTTTATGCATTCTGATACTCTTTGTCTTTTGATTTGGCATTTAGCCCATTTACATTCAGGGTAACTACTGAAAAATATGATTTTAGTGCCATTGTATTGCATGTAATGTGACTGTAACTGTCTATTGTCTCTGTTCCTTTCTGGTCTACTACATTTAGGCTCTCTCTTTGCTTAGAGGGCCCCTTTCAATATTTCCTGTAAGAATGCTTTGGTGTTTCCAAATTCTTTTAATTTTTGTTTGTCCTGGAAACTTTTTATCTGTCCTTATATTTTCAATGTTAGCCTAGCTGGATATAGTATTCTTGCCTGCATAGTTTTCTCATTTATTGCTCTTAATATATCATGCCAGTTCTCTCTGGCCTGCCAGGTCTCTGTGGATAGGTCTGCTGCCAGTCTAATATTTTTATCATTGTATGTTACAGACTTCTTGTCCTGAGCTTCTTTCAGGGTTTTCTCTTTGTCACTAAGACTTGTAGTTTTACTATTAGATGACAGGGTGTGGACCTATTTTTATTGATTTTGAGGTGGGTTCTGGATTCTGATGCTTGTTCCCTGTGCCATATTAGGGAAATTCTCTATAATAATTTGCTCCAATAAACTTTCTCTCCCTCTCTCTCTTTCTTCTTCTTCTGAAACCCCAATTATTCTAATATTGTTTCATCTTATGGTATCACTTATCTCTAGAATTCTCCTTTTGTGATCCAGTAGTTGTTTGTGTCTCTTTTGCTCAGCTTATTTATTCTCTGTCATTTGGTCTTCAATTTTACTAATTATCTCTTCTGCCTCATTTATCATAACAGTAAGAGCCTCCATTTTTTTATTGCATGTCATTGATAGCTTTTTTAAAAAAAAATTCAGTTTGGTTAGACTTTAGTTCTTTAATTTCTCCAGAGAGGGATTCATTTCTCTGGACAGGGTTTCTCTAATATCTTCCATGCCTTTTTCAAGCCCAACTAGCACCTTGAGAATAATCATTCTGAGCTCTAGATCTGGCATATTAGCAATGTCCATATTGATCAGGTCCCTAGCCATCAGTACTGCCTCTTGTTCTTTTGTTGTTGTTGTGTTGTTGTTGTTGGTGGTGGTGGTGGTGGTGGTGGTGAGTTTTTACACCTTGTCATTTTATTCAGATAAGAATATATGAACAAGAGAATAAAATATAAGAGGGTGGCAAAGACCCCAGAAAAATATATGCTAACCAAATCAGAAGAGACTCCAATCTGGGGGAAGAGGAAAGAGGATAAAAAGAAATTTAAAAAAATGTATATATATATATATGCATATATGTATATGTGTATATAATAAAAACAAATTAACCATGAAATATTGGTCTAATAATATTAATTTAATTATATTTGAAAAGTTTTCTATATCAATTGGTTTATCTAAGCTTCCTATACCTTTTTGTGTATGTTTTGACAGCTTTTATTTGTTAGGAATTAAATTTCTGAAATTGGGTTTTTGAATTTGTTATGTGTAATAGGCACTTTCTGAAAATGGCTCCCAGTGATCCTTGCCTCCTGGTACTCTTGTCTTTAACCACCTCCTGTAGAGTGTGATTATACAACTGAGAATTATCAAAAAGACTATGTCTTAAGTCTTCCCCCACCCCCTGCTGTTTTTGCTTGTTTATTCTAATGACACAAGCTTTCATGTTGTGAGTTGCCTCACAAAGACTCCCATGTGGTGAAGACTTGAGGAGTTTCCAGAGTGCAAGCAAGAAACTTAAGACTCTCATCCCAACCTGAGAAGAACTATAGCCTAATAAGTGATTGCACATGGATGGAAATCCTCCTCAGTTGAGCCTTGAGATAATTGCTGTCCTACCTGAAGCCTTCACGGGCAGGCTTGTGAAAGACTCTGAACCCAAATAATACAGCAAATGCACACCTGGATTCCTGAGAAACTGAAAATGTAAGATAACAAATGTTGTTTTAAGTCACTGAGTTTTGAGTTAATTTGTTACACAATGATAAATAACCATCTCCATAAAATTGTGTTTAACATCCTTCTATTGTTTTAAGCTCTACTGATTGCTTGTTTTTATGTCCTTTCTAGTTACTAATCTGTATGTTTTGTGTCTCTTCTTTCCCCTTGTTTTTATTCTTTAATTTTTCTTTCTTTTTCAATATTCTGGAAGAAACAGAATTTAGATTTATCTGTCTTCATGTTATTTATTTAAGATATCACTTGTTGCTCTACTATATCTTTTACAAGTTTAAGGCAAAAAAACCATGTTTATTTCTCAGAAATTTTAAGATATACTCATGGCAAAGTTCACCGCTTTCTTTTGTGTTTATCCCATGGACATGAAAGTAAAAGGTATATCCTTTAATTTTCTAAGGAAAAGTTATAAATATATTAAGCTGAGTTTCTTTAATTAAATTATTCTATAACCTCTTTATCTACTAGATACTTCTTTTTATTGAAGAGATGAATTACACTCCCTGACATAATTTTATTCATACCAAATTCTCCTTGTATTTATTTTTGTTAATGGAGAAAGAGTGAGTGGGGGAAAGGGAGGAGGAGGTTGGTGGCAAGGGAGAGAGAAAGAATATTTAAGCAGCCCAGAATCTTTAAGGCCCAGCACAGAGCCTATTCAGAGGCTTGGTCTCTTAATCCTGAGATCATGACCTGAGCCAAAATCAAGAGTTGTCAACTGACTGAGCCACCCAGGCACCCCTCCTTACATCTCTAATAAATTTATCTTTATGTAATTAGTTGCTTTAGAGATTGATGCTATTGGTATATTTACCTTTTACCATTATCTAATGTCATTATTTTTATTTGTGATGTTAATCATAAACTTTACCTTTTTCTTATATTTGCCAGTTCTTGATTTCTGTATTAGTTATCTCCAGCTGCCATAACAAAATGCCATCAACTGAGTGACTGAAACAGCAGAAACAATTTATTTCTCACAGTTCTGAAGTCTGAGAAGGCCAAGATTGAGGTGCTGTCTGCTGTGGTTCTTGATGAGAGGCCTCTCTCATAATCAAATTCTCATTATCTCCTAAAGGTTCTAATCTCCAAATACCATCACATTTGGGGGGTCGGGGCTTTCAAAGTAGGAATTCGCAGCGAGGTAGAACACAAACACTCAGTTCACAACAATTTCTAAACTTCTTTTCATAACATTGTTCCAAACATATTTCTAATAAGAAGCCTAAGTAAAGTTCTTAATTCAATCTGTCTGTTTTGTATCAGAAGTTAGTCCATTCATTCTTTAAAGAAAGAAAATGTGATGTAATAATGGCTATTTTCAGAAGCTAATTCAGTCTACAATAGAAAAGACTGGAACAACAAGAAAAGGCAAGTGACAATAATCTTGTACAAGCTATTATTACCATCTGGTGAAGCAATGGATTGGAATTAGTTTTATTCTATAGTACCCCATGTAGACACTAATTTATTTACTTCTTCTGTTGATCCTTGGAGCAGGATATATTCTTACTAAATATCAATACTTTGGGAAATTCTAAAACTCTCAGAATCTGCTTGGATATCATCTCAACAGTGAAAGTTGTATTTTTTAAAAAATTATTTATTTTAAAGAAAGAGCATGAAAAGGTATAGGGAGAGGAAGAAAGAATCCAAGTAGACTTCATGCTGAGCACAGAGCCCAACCTGGGAGTTGATCTCATGAACCTGAGATCATGACCTGAGCTGAAACCAAGAGCTGAATGCTCAACTAACTGCACCACCCAGGTGCCCCTGAAAGTTGAATTTTAATCAACAAAAAAATATTTCAAGTCTGTTTTTATTATTAATGCTAATTACAATTTCGAATTAATGCTAATGTTATTGCAGTATAACTAGATATGTTCTGTTTCATTTCTACTTAAAAAAACATGAAACTGTCATTATGACTTAATAACTTATCAATATTCTCAAAACTATTTATTATGCAAAATTTCAAACTTAAAAATTCATGGAAAGAATAACATAATGATATAATATTTAATAATAAGTAACATTTGACATGTCTGAATTATTTACATCTACTGTTCTAAATATAAATATACTTAGATATACAAAGATAAATAGTTTGGCAATCACATATGTAAGTATTGCTATTTATTTGGAATTTATTTGAAAAATTTTGCAAAATCATAGTTCACCACTAAGTATGCATTCTAGTTTTAAAAATATCCTCCATTCACATTATCCAATTTAAATCTTCTTAATAATTATTTCTTAAAATTATTTAACTTATATTTCATATTTAAATGTCTGTAAATGCACCACCATGATAGAAATATCAATGATATCCACATTTTCAAATAGGTTCACTTATTGCACTTGACTGTTACATTTTATTGACATCACTTTTCTAAAAAATAGCGCTGAAGTAAAGAGACAAATCTCTTTTAATTGATTGTATAATAGCCCACATTCTCTATTTGTATGGTTGTTTTCTCATGACATTACTTATTATCGTTCCCCATTTCCTTTATATCATGTAGACTGGAATCCATATTGGTCTAACTACCTAAAGAACAGAGTGAATACCAGGTAAATATTTCTGGTGGGAATGCAAAAAATTTCTGGTGGGAATGCAAAGTGGTGCAGTCACTCTGGAAAACAGTATGGAGTTTCCTCAGAAAATTAAAAACAGAACTACTCTACAATCCAGCAATTACACTACTTGGCAAAAGTACACAAAAATACTGATTTGAAGGGGCCCATGAACCCCATCCTTTATACCAGTATTATCAACAATAGTCAAACAATGTAAAGAGCCCAAATGTTCATCCACTGATGAATGGGTAAAGAAGATGTGGTATATTTGCACAATGGAGTATTATTACTCTGCATCAAAAAGAATGAAATCTTGACATTTTCAATGATGTGGATGGAACTAGAGGGTATTATGCTAAGCAAAATAAGTCACTCAGAAAAAGAAAAATATCATATGATTTTACTCATATGTGAAATTTGAAAAACAAAACAGACGAACATATGAGAAGAGAAAAAAAAGGGGGGGAGGAGACAAACTATAAGAGACCCTTAACTATAGAGAACATACTGAGGGCTGCTGGAGAGAGGTGTGGGGGGTGGGGGATGATGCTAGGCACTTTGTGCTGAATCACATCAGAGGGCACTTGATACCAGACTGCCTCATTTTTAGTAATGCTAATTTGAACACTGTTTTTTTTTTTTTTTCTAAAATTTATTTGACAGATAGAAATCACAAGTATGCAGAGAGTAAGGTACAGAGAGAGGGGGAGGCAGGCTCCCTGCCGAGCAGAGAGTCTGATGCAGGGCTCGATCCCAGGAACCTGGGATCATCACCCGGGCGAAGGCAGAGGCTTAATCCGCTGAGCCACCCAGGCGCCCCTGAACACTGGTTTTTAAAGAAAGGACTACCAGATCTCAAAAATATAAAAGAATATCATTCCTTCTAGAATTAGGAAGTGACATGTTGGGGGATACTTTGGAACTTTACAAATATTCTGTCTATTGTTAACTTTTCATTGATTTTTTTTTTTTTAGGGTTTTCTGATGATCATTATATGAATCACTTATTTCCTCATAGGTTGAAAACATGATGTTCTAATTTATCATTGTTTCTAAATTTATCTGCCATTCTTTTGCAGTTTTGTTTGAACTACTATTCTTCCATTAAAAAGGAAAGATGAGTGGTTACGATTTTAATTATCAAATTTTTAGAGGGAGAATTTGTCCTCATGATTACCACCACTGGTGAAATTTTTTTTTAATTTTTTGAGTGCCTTAATTAAAAATTATTATTCAGGGGTGCCTGGGTGGGTCAGTGGGTTAAGCATCTGTCTTTGGCTCAGGTCATAATCCTGGAGTCCTGAGACAACCCCCACATCAGTGTCCCTTCTCAGTGGGGAGTCTGCTTCTCCTTCTGCTCCTCACCCAGCTCTTGTCCTCTCCCTCATTTTTCCTCTCTCTATCTCTCCCAAATAAAGTCTTTAAAAATTATTATTAAGAAATATGAAATAATAACTAAATGCTTACTAAATTCATTATAAATAACTCTGTAGGGGTGCCTGGGTGGCTGGGCGTTGAAAGCTAAGAGTATTGGCTTTCATTTTGAGATCATGAAAATATTCTAAAACTGGCTATGGTGGTGGTTGCACATATCTGTGAATATAATTTAAAATATTAAATTTTTCACTTTTAATGAGTTAATCATATATAAATAAGACTGTTAAAAAGTACATTCTGCTATAGATGTTTACTCAAATTCTTTGTGTCTTTTTAAATTAGGTTCTTTTTATAATTGAGTTATGAGAGTTTTTTGTATATTCTAGATATAAATTCCTCATCTAATATGCTATTTGTAAATAGTCTTTTTTTTTAATTTTTTGCATCATCTTTTCACTTTCTTAGATAATGTCCTTGAATTTATATCTTTATATCTTGGTAAAGTTCAATTATCTGTTTTCCCACATTAATTTGTGGTTTTGATATGATTTGTAAAAAAAAATCCTTAACTCAAGATATTAAAGATTTATTCCTATTTCTTTTTCTAAGAATATTATAGATTCAGCTCTTAAAATTAGGACTAGGATAGATGTGGAATTAATATTTGTGTATGATGTGAGGTAAGAGTTTAACTTTATTATTTTGCATGTGTACATTCATTTGTCCATGTACCATTTATTGAAAAGACTGTTCTTTTTTCATTGAATTGACTTACCACCCTTGTTAAAAATCAGTTTATAATTAGAGTTAGTTTCTGAGCTCTCAGTTTCATCCCACTGATCTACATGTTTATCTTTAGGCAGCTACCATACTATGTTGTTTGTAGTAGTTTTGGAGGAAAGTTTGAAATTGGGAATCCTCTAACATTGTTCTTTATCTAGATTATTTTGTCTGTTCTAGGTTCTTTCCAACTCTAAGAATTTTAGGATCAGCTTATTATTTTCTGGGAAAAAATTCAGGATTTTGAGAGGCATTATGTTGACTACATAGATCAATTTAGAATCTATTGCCATCCTCACAATATTAAGGTTAAACTAACCTGCAGTCATGCCATTAATCTCACTGGTTATCATATATAATCCTTTTTGTATGTTGCTGAATCTGGTTTACCAATATTTTGTTGAGGAGTTTTGCATAGGAGATATTGGTCTATAGTTTCCTTTTTAAGTGATATCTTTGCCTGCTTTTGATTTGGGGACAGAACAGCCTCACAGAATAAATTAGAGCCTGGATATCAGAAAGATTGTGAGCTAGAAGGTCCCAACACTCATCTCCCGCACAAAAACAATAAATAAACAACAACAAACTGATGAAAAGAGCTCTAGAAAAGCTCTGGGCTCTAACAAAGAAGCTGCAGAAATCCTGTGTAGCTCAAAACCAAAGATGGCCACATAGAAAAACATAGGAAGTATTTTACCACTGTCCCCAGTCCAGAGCAACTCTATGCCAAGAGGGATCCCCAAGAGGGATCTTATCCCACAGAGAAAGGAAAGCAGGAGAACCCCAGCAAGCCTTGTCACTGCCAGTGATGCTTGCATCTTCTACTACTGAGGACTGCCACAGACTTTACCAGTGTTGAACTCAGCTGACAGAAACTCCTGAAGTCCCTGCCAATTAGTCTCTTTCCTGGGATTAAGATATTGCTGCAGTGAGATCTGCCCTGAAAGGCCTCAAACTCTGCTGTGCCCTGCTTTCTTGGAGGCTGATGCCACAACTTCTCACTGTCTATTCAACCAGGGTTTTCGCAATTCTGTTCTCTAACACCTGGGTTCTAAACTGGGGCTTAAAGCACCATAACTGAGGCTGTCTTACTCTGCACCCTGCCCCAGGGTCTTAAGTCATGGCTTTGATATGTCAACAGTGGGGCCCAGTTGTTGCTGCTCTGCACTCCACCCACTGGGTCCCAAGTCAAAGATTTGACCTTCTGTAACTGGAGTTAGTTTGCTGCTGCTCAGCCCCTCACCTCCGGATCATAAGTCATAGCTTTGGCCCATCACCAGGCTGTGCTGGCATAGCTCTCTACCTGCCTCCAGGGGTTGCAGCTTTGGCTCTTATCAGTGAGGTTGCTTATCAGTTGATATTCTGCAACTGCCCCCTGAATTCTTGGTGTCCACTTTGACCAGCCATCACAAGGGAGTGTTGCTGTTACTCTATCCCTGACCCTAAGTACTCAGTCAGGGAGTTGACCTTCCATTAGTGGGGCGAGCTTCTGCTGCTGCTGCATAGCGCCCAAGCCAATGGTCTTAAGTCAAATATTGACAACTGATGCAGTTGTGTGCTCTACTGCCTGGGTCCTGACTCCGGGATTTGACCCAGAATCACAGGACTCTGCTTTTGCTACTCTGTGCCACACCCTCTGATCTTGCGTCAGGGCTTTAGCCCAGCATTACCAGGTTGAGCAGCTATTGCTCTATTATGGCCAGACTCAAGTCTTGGACCCACGATCCCTAGTGTGTGCTATTGCTGCATCTCCTCCTCCCAACCCTAGCTCCTGAGTTACTGCAGTAAATCCCAGAGACCCAAACTCAATTCCATGGGAGATCTACACATGCCAGCACTACTGCTATAGTAAGTGGACCTGTACCCCAGGACCAGAGCACTGCAATTGCTTAATGAGCACCTGATCCCAGGATCCTGGTTCTGCTGCCATGCTAAGTGCCTAGGCACCAAAGCTGGTGCCAAGAGTGATCCAAGAGTGACAAAACTTCCTCCCACAAGTAAAAATAAATTAAAAAAAAAAAAAGAATAGGAGGACCCTAGTAGCCTCTGCCACCAAGGATCCCAGTAGTTATAATAATATACATGTACCCAATACTGGAGCACCTACATCTATTAAACAATTATTAAGATATCTGAAATTGGGAATAGACAACAATGCAATAATAGTAGGGTACTTCAATACCTGACTTTCAACAATGAACAGATCATCAAGTAAGAAAATCAGTAAGGAAATAATGGACTTCAGATACACTTAGAACAAAAGAACTTAATAAACCCAACATATAGAATATTCCATTCAACACCTGCAGAATTTACATTCTTCTCGAGTGCCCACAAAATATCCCCCACGGTAGACCATATGTTAGGCCACAAAACAAGTCTTAACAAATTTAGGAAGATTAAACAGGGCAGAATGCCATTGACTGAATATCTGGATCCCACAAAATTCACATGTTGAAATGTAATCCCCAATGTGATAGTACTTGATGGTGGGCCCTTGGGGAAGTGATCAGGACATGAGAGTGGAATCTTCATGAGTGTGGTAAGTGCCCTTCCAAAAGAAGCAACTTCCCCTCTTCTACCATATTAGGACACAGTGAAAAGATGGCCTCTGAACCAGGAACCAGCCTCTCATTAAACACAAAATCTGCTAACACTTTGATCTTGGACTTCCCAGCCTCCAGAAATAAATTTCTGTTGTTTATAAGGCAGCCAGTCTGTAGAATTTTTGTTATAGCATCTTGAATGGAATAAGACACTATCTCCTTGTTGAACGTTGCATTTTGTTAACATATCACCATGCTTATTCCATCCTTATTTCATTATTTCATCCTTATTTCTTATCTTATATCTTATATCTTGTTGTCTGTGTTCTCTCTTTTCATGCTGAGCTTCTTTAAAACAGTATTTATAAAAATGTTTTGTCAGGCAATTTGTAGATCTTCATTTCTTGGGGTTGGTTACTGGAGAATTATTGTGTTCCTTTAGTGGTATCATGGTTCCTTTACTCCAATGTGTTTCTTGAAGTCTTGCGTTACTGTCTTCACATTCAAAGAAGCAATCAGCTGCTCTAGTCTTTGTTGACTGGCTTCAAGGAGAAAGAAAGGAAAAGTGAATTGAGGAAAACTAGAGGGGAAGATGAACCATGAGAGACTGTGGACTCTGAGAAACAAATTGAGGGTTTTGGAAAAGAGGGGAGTGGGGGGATGTGTGAGCCTGGTAGTGGGTATTAAGGAGGGCACGTATTGCATGGAGCACTGGATGTAGTGCATAAACAATGAGTCTTGGAACGCTGAAAAAAAAAAAAAAAAACCTGGGGTAGGGGGAGAGAAAGAGAGAGAGACAAACCTTCACCAGTCAGCCAGAATAGAGATTCAATGCATCTATTCTTAGATTTTTTGCTCCAGCAGGCATGCTGGGATGTCCCTTCTAGACTACGAGGCTCCCATAAAGGAATTATCATCCCTGGGTGGTTGTCAAAGCAGTATTTCTGTGAGGTAATGAGGCCTGAAAACACCTATGTTGCCATCTTGCTCAAATCACTCTCTCCACCCCCATTCCTTTGATGATGTAATTTTATACTCTTTTTTTCCTTTCACCTTCTGCTGTTCTTCTCCACAGGAAATTGAAAGTTCACATTCTCTATGTTATAGATCAATTTCAGCATCATTAAGATTATTTATTCTTTGAAGATGTGATAGAAATCACTTATCTGATATTTTATATGTGTTTTGAAGTCTGATATAGTGGCTTGTTCAATTTTTTCCATGGAAATTGGTCAGTTTAAACATTTCATCTGAAGTGTAGTCTACTTTTGTAAACTATATTTTCTTAGAAACTTTATTTCTATTTACTTCATATACCTTCTTAAAATTATTTGGATAGAATCATACAAAGTGATTTATCATGATATTTTAAAATGTTCTCAACACAAATTTAATTAATCATGTCCTCTTAGTCATTTTTATTTGGTATATTGTGGTTACTTTTTAATTTATTATTAATTTAAGTACTGATTAATCTTTTACTGAGTTTTTCAAAGATGAAAGTTTTTGATTTATAATTCTAATTTTTTTTCTGTTTGTAACTTGCTAATTTTTACTTTTATTATTATTTCTTTGTTTCTACTTTCTTTATTTTTACCCCTTAACAACCCTTACTGTTAGATATTTATTTATGTTTTTACCATTCCTTTAGTTGATGTACTTAACTAAGGCTGTGAATTTTCCACTAACATGAATTGAACTGTGTTGAATATTTTTCCCCTCCCTTTATTTTTACCCCTTAAAAATATTTTTAAGTCATTTATCCTATTTCTGTGATAACTGCAAAGCAGTCTGAAATTCTTTTTCATTTAAATGAATTGGATCTATTATTTTATGTTAAAATGTGTCTTTCTTAATAAATATTGTTTTCTTATGTTTAAAATTTCTTTGCTTTTTAACTATATTTTGGTTTTCCTTTGGTTTGCTTTTTTGATATTTAGTGAAATTCTGGTAAGAACTTTATATAATGCTCTTAGGCCCCTCTTTTCCCTCCCTTATTAAGTATTCTTCTATTTGGTTTGTGGTTGTAAATAATAATCCCTTTATTTCCAGCTCTCATCTATATGATAAACAATACATATTTGACTTTTCTGAATCTCTTTCCTATTTTTCCTGTGTTTGAAAGGTCCCTTTCTATTGAGACTTCATAATATTTACATATTATTCTTCCACATTTTAACTGCCTTTTTTCAGTTTCAGTTTTTAATTAAATATATTCGGTGATCACTGGCAATCTTTTTTTTTTTCTCTTTGGGGGGATATCCTGGGACTCTTTTATTTATTTTTTTACTTTTTTTTATTATGTTCAGTTAGCCAACATATAGTAGATCATTAGTTTTTGATGTAGAGTTCAACGATTCATCAGTTTTTCAAAGATTTTCAATACTCTCGGTTGTATATATTCATTAGTCAGCAGATTGGCCAGGAAAGGTTCACAACTATAATATTCTCTGTGTATTTATATATCAGATAATGGTGATGAAACCATGCCTCACGGGTTAATGAGGTTGAAACTCATTTAAAACCTGTTTATTAGAGACATGTTTCTCCCTAATCAGCTACTGTGTCATTTCAGAACCCACTAACAAATCCACTAGCTGTCTTGCAGAGGCCTGGACTCTCAGTCAACTGATAACGGTTCCTCAGCCAATATAAGGAGCTGAAAACCCCACCCAATTTCTACCAGCTCTCAGAGCATGCCTTTAGCACCTTGACCTTGTTCTAAGATTCCCTCCTGAGGTCAGGGGCTAATTTTGTCTCCACTCTAAAGTAGACATGAGATACCCATTACATATGTTTGTACAATGCACCATCTTTCCTCATGAATAGTCATAGAAGTTTCCCCACTCTTTTTATCAGTATATGTGTAATCTCAACCTGTATGATTACAAAAAAAAAAAAAAAAAAACAACTCTCTCCTTTATGGGGAGACATATTTGAGGCTGGCACTCTGATCCTCTTCTTTGGCTGCCTCTTAAGTAAACACTTTCCCTGCTGCAAACCTGATTACTTAGTGTTTGGCTTTGCTGCACTGCAGGCAGAGGGATATTTCCATTACAGGGTTTTCTTTAGTTCTGCTAATCGAAGGATAAATAAGATCAATAAAAATATCTTCATTCAACCATTTTATCTTTGATTTTCTTGAAAATGTTGTTTTAAAATACTCTTCTTCTGTGTTGCTAATAAAATTATTTCATTAACTGCTTTCTTGTTTTTATGTTGGTTTGTATTTCTTGGAAGCCTAGCTATTTCTTTTTTTTCTTTAAAGCTTATATGTTCTATATCTCAAAATTGACTCTCTGGGCCATTTTTAATCCAGGTAGTTGGGGGTCTCTTTAAAAGATAGTTCAGTGCTTCTTTTATTTCCCTCTTTCCCTGAAATTATTGCTTTAAATATTAGTTCTCTTTCGTTGTTATGTTTTCCTTTGCTGGTAACTCCAAACATTGATTTCTTTGGACTTTTTTTCCTGTCCTCTATATTTGTAAGTTTCTAGATGTACACTTTCACTACTTTCAGAATTTTGGTTTCATTTTCCATGTCTTTTAAATTCCAAATTTATGTCTCTAACTAAACTTTTAGAACCATCTGTTCACTCTTGGGTATCTTGTAATTTAACCTTGTTTATGATACTATTTTATCTTTTTCTACCCTAAGTTCAATCAACTCTCATTTCAACTCTTGTTGATTTTCCCTCTTTATTCTGGGTTTTGAAACGTGATTTGTGGTGTTCTTTTATATCTGACTGTTGGAGAATTATATTAAATTTGTATAGATATGCTAGTTATTTTTTCCACTTCACACTGTTATATGGGGGAACAGTTTTTGCTTCAATGTTTAATTTTCTGTTTACTTAAACTAACTCTTTGTATGGTTTTGTTATAAAAATAATAGATAAAAATTGTCAATGATAATTTTTTTAATGCTAGTTTTTCCTACAATGACAATAGTAGCTAAACCTCTAGAAGGTGGGTTTCTTTCTTTGAAGGCTCAAAGAAAGAAAACCACCTTAACTTCACTTAAGAGAAGTGAAACTTTTGGGGGAGTGGCTCAGGGGGTTAAAGCCTCTGCCTCTGGCTCAGGTCATGATCCCAGGATCCTGGGATTGAGCCCCGCATCGGGCTCTCTGCTGCGCAGAGAGCCTGCTTCCTCCTCTCTCTCTGCCTGCCTCTCTGCCTACTTGTGATCTCTGTCAAATAAATCGATAAAATCTTAAAAAAGGGAGAGAGAAGTGAAACTCTTTTTAATAAGTTGTGCCCTTTATTTTCTTCCTTTTCCTTCTCCCCCTCCTCCTGTTCTCCATCCTCTTCCTTTTCATCCTTCTTTTCTTCTTCCTTTATAGTTCAAAAGTGAACTATATAGTCTGTTGTTATCCTTGTTTTCCTTAAATCACCAAACCTTCATTGGAAAGGTTCTCTTTCAAATTCTTCCTCCTAATTCAAAAAGAGTTCATCCATAAGACTTGTACTTTTTGGTCATTTATATTTCCCAAGTTCTTTCCTTTCAGCTCTGTTGAAACTAGTGCTATGACCCAGTAAGCCTGGGAACTATCCTTAGTATGATGTTTCCTCTCAAAACAGAGTCCTTTCCTTCTGGGAGTGACATTAGCTGATGGTATTTATGTTTGACACAACCATACTACCTTTTCTAAACTGCGCTATTCTTTGCTCTGAACTTCAGAGCTGGAACCAAATTTGTTAATCATATATATATATATATATATATATATATACACACACACACACACACACACACATACATATATATGTGCATATGTATATATGTATATATATAATGTTTTCATTATCTGTTACTTATGCTTTACATTTGGGATATTCGTGAATTATATCTTAATTTTTGAAGCTATATAGAGTGATTTACATTTTAGTAGTTACTGTTCCTATCCATACTGAATATATTTAAATTTAGGAATTCAAAAAGGAAAATTTTAGATTGGTAAGAGTTGTAAAATCACAGAAACAACAGTACAAAAGTCAAACTTTCACATACCTAATAATATCAATGAATAGAGAAGGCAGAAGTAATTTTAGTTAATAGACTTTGATAAATCTAAACAAAATTTTTTAATGTTATCTTCTCATCAAGGGTTAGTTTATGTACATACAATTAAAGAAAGTTTTGGAGACACATAACATGATACTCTTTGGAAAACTAGGATTTCAACATATGAAAACACATTCATTCACCATTATCTTTATCTCATTTATCTTAGTTATGCCTTACCTGTTACCTTAATTTTTATTCAGTCTCACAGATGACTATAGCGATTCATTCCACTCTCCAGAGTGGTGTTGTTGATTTCATTGCAATTCCAGCCTTCTGTTAGTAAACTTACATTTTCAAGATTTTCCTTGGCATGGATTTGTGGGTTCTCAGGCACTTGCATAGAATCTCTCAGAAATTGTTTAATGTCTTGGTATGAGCATAAGATCCCTCTTGGATTTTCAGAACTGCTACATTAACATTTTAATATTCTTTTAATTTCTCATGAAATTTGAATGTGAATTGAGGTGAAAAGAGACCTGGATATGTATGCACAGGCTGTCATGATGAACTGGGTTTTGCTCAAATGTTACTTCCTTGTCAACTTTCTACAGATATGACCCAAAGTATACATATTTTTGATGTTCAATTTAACTTTGTATAGCTTTATATTTGTGCTTTTCTTATTATATGGTAAGCACATGTTTTCATGACTCTCTCCTATTTTGAACACTGAGAGATCATGTCTTAATAATTTCTGGATCCTTATAAAATAGTATGGTTTAAAAATATAAATTGAGGGACACCTGGGTGGCTCAGTCAGTTAAGCGGCTACTTTCAGCTCAGGTCATGGTCTCAGGGTCCTGGAATCAAGCCCCACATCAAGCTTCCTGCTTAGCACGGAATCTGCTTTTTCCTCTTTCTCTGCCCCTCTCCACTGCTTGTGTTCATTATCTCTCTCTCAAATAAATAAATAAAATCTTTAAAAATAATAAAAATAGGATGCCTGAGTGGATCGGTTGGTTAAGCGACTGCATTCAGCTCAAGTCATAATCCTGGAGTCCCAGGATCGAGTCCAACAACAGGATCCCTGCTCAGCAAGGTGTCTGCTTCTCCCCGCAACCCTCTCCTCTCATGCTCTCCTGCTCTCTCATTCTGTCAAATAAATAAATAAAATCTTAAAAAATAAAAAATAATAAAAATAAATTTTTAAAACAATGTATATTAATCTTATGTTCCATGTTCTGATATTTTATCATTTTATACAGAAAAATAGTAGTAAATATTCACAAACAATGCACCCTTTAATTCTGGAATATTACATATGACTGTATTGGCAAATACGAAATAAAGTACATTGATTTGTATAGGTATACATCACATTAAGTAATACAAAATACCAGAAATCTCTTGTCCTTAATAAAGCTTTGAACTTACTCATTGTATAATAGTAATTTAAACTTTCTGAGCCTTAGGTTACCTATACATAATCTGAGAATTATGTCTGCCTTATTTCTCTTATTTATATGCATCGTTCACCAACAATGAAGTGGAAGCTATGCTTTGATATTTAACACTGGCAAGATAATTAAGCAACACACTATCATTACACTCAAGAGCAAAAAATATGAGAATCAAATGATATAAAGCATGTCAAACTAAGCAATAAATATTAATATACAAATGTAAAGCATTATTATTACATGCATGTCTTTGTAAAAACAGTTAAATATGAAAATAAACTAAGTTATACTCTCTTGGAGTATTTGATAAAAAGTGGAGCCAACAGAACCTGGTATTAATAGTATGCATTGGGTTATTTTGTTGTTTGGATATAAAATTAAATTGTAATGAAAACAGTGTCTTCTTAATGGGAAAACATCAATGTATTATAAATTGTATATAATTTTACTTACTGTATTCAAATGCAAGTGATATACTTAAGGAAAGGAATGATTCTCTAGGGCAGGGTTTGGCAAACTAAGGTCTATGGGTGAAATTTATCCTGCAGCCTGTTTTTGTAGGACCTGAGAGCTAAAAAATGTTTTTGTTTTTTTTTGTTGTTGTCGTTTTTTAACAGTATAAATGTTTGGAAAATATTTTTTTTTAAAAGGATAATATTTTAGGATATTTAAAAATTATGTGAGATTCAAGTTTCAGTGTTTTTATGAGTTCAATTTTGTGTTCCCTAAATTTTCACATTGAATCTTCAAAACCCAATATCTCAGAACATTGACTGTATTTGGATGTAGCCTTTAAAGAGGTGATTAAATTTAAATGAGGCCATGAGGGTAGGCCCTAATCCAACCTGGTGGTGGATAATAATAGGAAATAAAAGAAAATTTGGGTACACAAAGAGACACCAAGGATGTGGGCACACAGAGGAAAGACTATAACAGAGCATAGGAGGATGATATCTACCTGCAAGCCAAGGAGAGAGACCTCACAAGAAACCAAACCTGCTGTTAAAAAGAAAACTACAGGTCCAAAAGACATCCTTTAGAACAAGTCCCAAACTGGAACTTAATTCCTAACCTAATTGCAATCTGAACCTTCCCCAAGAAATAGTTTATTAATCAGTCAGTTGGGAAATTTCTGGTAGATGCCAGTGAGTCTGCCATATGCATCTTCTCCATGCCCCAAAGAATGATGAGGTCATCTGCATAAGATCCTTTGCTTTTCCCTCTGAGGCCTTGCCTGAAATAATATTTTTCTTTTGCTAGTAAATTCCTTGCCCCACATTCCTTCTATGAGAAATTTACATTTTGTACAACTCCTCAGAGCTTCCCTCTGCTTACTAGATGGGATGCTGCTGATTCATAAATCATTTATAAAGTCCATTAGATCTTTAAAATTTACTCAGTTAAATTTTTGTTATTTAACCCTGTTGATCCCTTGATTTTGGACTTGTAGCCTTCAGCACATATGCACCCAATAAGTGGTATTTTATTATGGCAGCTGTAGCAAACTAATACAAGTAATCCAGAAATAAAACCAAATTAACAGCTATGCTCATTTGTTTGTTTCTTTTCTGTAGCTGTTTTTATACTCCAAAGATAGAGTTGTAGTTTTGATAAAAATCATATGGCCTAAGAGCCTAAAATATGTACCATCTGGCCTTTTGCAGAAAATGTTTGCCAATTCCTGGTGTAAGTTTTGGGGAAGATAAGTACATTAGCAGAGAAACTTATATAATCTCTGATTTTGAGAAGATTCCCCAAATGTTTTAAATATTAACTAGGGAAATGCACATAATAACTTTATTCTCTCCCTGTTTCTGTAGCATGCAAAATAGAATAAACAGGTTCTAACTAAGTTAGGGTTAGCACTATTTTAGCAGCACATGTGTAAAATACTTCCTTAATCAAAAGTACCATTACTGGTAATATTGAGAAACTGATTATTATTTTCATGGTAAAACTGTACAGTTCTGGAAGGTAAAGGATAAGGATCCAAGAGATAATGTTAATGCTGACTTATCTGGAATCATTAAGCCATGTACTTAATTGCCAAAGCAACTTAGGTAAATCCAAAAGGAATATTTTGATAGAAGTGAAGAATAAGATGGCAAGTTCATTAAGGTAGAATAAGTAGTGGTAAATATAGTAAAGAGTTAATAACAGAGGCAGCAATTGCGCTCGTGTTGCTATCAAGTAGTTCTTATTTTCTTGAAAGTTGGAAGAAGTGTGAAAAAAATAATGTGAGAAAATGTCAATCCAACTTTTCTTTTGAAATTTGGGAAAATACTGTATCTCAAGGGACACAGTAGGTGTAAAAAGTTACAAACGCCTAAGCCTTCCAAGGAGAAAAAAACTGTCCAAATCCCAAGGGAGGGAGATGCGTGATGAAAAGGAGTTTCCTTGCCAAAAACTGTTGGATTGGGTTTCTGCAGCTTTATTCAGTACAAAAACAAATTGTAGGCAGTAACCTAGGTCTCCCAGCAACACAGAAACAAGAGGATGTGAGGTTACATTCCATGAGCTCACACAATTAAGTGCTCTAAACAGTTGTGTTCTTATTCGTATGGAGGGTACAAAAGAAACAAATGAATAGGTATAGTGCCACTGTACTATGTAGTTATAAATGGATGCTCCTACTATGTGCCCAGTGTTACCACTAGATCTGAGATAGAAGTATGAAACAGGATCCTTCTGTTCTTACAGATAACAGACTTACAGAGAGGATAGAGTTGTCTTTAACTGATAAACTTGTTATACAACAATTTCCTTAAAAATAAAGATCATAAAATTTTAGTTCAATAAAAGCAAAAAATGCAAAATTATTTAATATTTTTTGGGAATTATAGGAATTGCAAGTCTAACCTATATAAACCTTTTATGGGTGTTCTTCTATAGATGAGTCCTGATACACCCTTGATACCTATCAAGAATTTGGCTGCTAAGGAATTGCTTAGTAATTGATGAAAGTAGTGGAAAATCACCAAATCATTGATTTGACCTAAGTCGGATACTGCAGGAGAGGAGAGGAACGGCCATATGCACCATATTTAGACTTTTTCCTTGTAGAAGAATTATAATTTGAAAGGCATGCTACTGCAATTTTATACAAAAGTATTTTTTATAAAAGTACCGATAGATCCATTAGCTAGAAGCTAGAATGTGTGAGACATATACATGATACAAATGGAAACTGGGGATTTAAGCAGTGATTTTTTAAAATGTGGAAATGGTGGCCAAAATTAGCTTCTTACTTTCAATATCGTATATTCAGACAATTTTAACACCTCTATCTATTTAAAGAAAATTATGTTTTAAGACTGAAATCATTTCCTTCAGATGTCATCCTTTACAATTAAACAAATTAAATATATTTATAGAAAACTTTCTTGGGAATGTGTATATAGCAGATGCCTAGGTTCTATGCCTTCACATTCGTGGTTGATACAAGATTGACAATGACTAACAGTCACTCTGTTCTAATATGTTTTTGTTTTAATTATGATAAATTGATCTTTGGTGGGGTTTTTGTTTGTTTGTTTTGTTAAATCATAACATTTCCACTACTTTTGACTCAGGATATTTGTTGCTTTTCATACTAAAATTATGTGTCAGATTTACCTAAAGCTGAACCTATCCTCACATCCTTACAGTAATTTCTTCAAATATAGTTTATATTCATGTGAAAGAACTCTGCTCCATCTTCACTGCTATTGTATTTCCTAAAGTATCAGAATTTACCAGATCATCTTTTTAAGCACTAAAACCAAAAGCAATTAGTAAACAAACAAACAAACAAACAGGTGCTATCTAATTTACCTGCTCTTTATTTCAAGTTGATTTTCCAGTTAATTTCATTTATCTATTTAATTATCTGCCATTATTTAGGCATTTCAAGTCATTTTGCTTCTTGCTACTTTGTTAATATGGATGATAATAATAATAAACTTCTAATAATAACCCTAACAAGACCTCCAATTGGAAAACATGAAATCTTATCTGGTATGTACCATGGGTAATTAAAAGAAGGAAGATAGAATAAAGGAGGCAGGAAGGGAAGCAGGTAAAATAAAAGAAAAAGAAAGAAAGAAAAGTAAGAAGGCAGGGAAGAAGAGAAAGAAAATGAGGAATAATTTAATAACAGAAAATCTAGGAAGTTTCACATAAATAGGGTTCATTTATTTAGGATTCAATGTTAAATGGGTAGATATAAGCAGGGTTGATGTAGATTAACCTATCAAAAATATTCATAGGAATAAATGTATGTTTACTTAAGGAACACTAGAAATATGTTTTCATTTCAGATGGTTATTCCAACATTTTAAATGTATATGACTCTTGAATGACTTAAAATATTATTTACTCATTATAACATTCACACAGACTTATTTTCTAATTTCTTGCCAATAGATAATCATATACCTTGTATTGTAAAGTCAGTCTTTTTCCTTTTCCCTCTCTCCCTTCTTTCCTTCCTTTTTTCATTCCACTTTTTCCCTTATTTCTCACTCTTTTTTCCTTCTTTTTTTTTTTTTTTTAAGTCCATTTCTCTTTTATTCTTCCCTGCATAAGATCACAGGAGTCACAGTGGGACTTACAGAAATTGCTAAAAGAACAACTAGCAATAAGGAAGGAGATATTTACTGATATACTTCCTTAAAATGTCCCTTATAATTATGAGTTCAAATTTAATTGTTTATATTACAAATACAATGAAAATATACAAAATTTCCAAACATTAAACAAAAATATGGGCAAATATTTCCAAGTATTAAAAAATTAATATAATGTGCTATATAATATAAAATTTGATCTTGATATAGGGAAATCTGAATCATTCCCTAAGCACAGATGACAGGATGAAAAGACATTCTTATATTCTTTTACTATCCAGGTGTATACCTAAGGGAAATTGATACATTATTACTCACTGCCCAGATTCTGTGTGGTAGAACAAAGAGTCAGTATTTGCCCAGGATATTTTGTAGCCAACTGCCTTTGCTTTGCTCTAGGTCTACACAGTGGAATAGACATTTTTCTTCCTCTTCCTCAGGCACTATATTACATGAAAAATTCATTTCTTCCATTTCCCAACTCTAAGTAACTCTTTGTAAAAAAAAAAAAAAAAAAGGCAAAAAGAAATGACCTTGAGTACATTTGAATGACTAGTCCTGAACTGTTGGCTGTTGTGTTCTGTTTTCAGTGTGAGTGTCACACTTCTTAAACTGAGGCTTGCATACAAATTGAGCTGCTGTTTTCTACTGTGTGTCACTCATACCAATTAGGTCCTCCAGACAGACCCCAGTCAGTTGGCTATTATTGAAGTAGGTTGGGTTGAAAGTTCCTCAGAAAACTACAGTACAATAGTCTCAGTTTTTCAAACTTGATAAATAGAAGCACTGGAATGAGCAAAATGCTATTGTTCTTAAAAATAAAAGGAAGTTCAGTAAGCTGGGAAATTTTAAGTTAGGAAGTTATCATCATGATGTATTACTCTGTGTCTAACAATGATTATAATTAAGAGTTCAGGAATGGCTAACTATGCAGTGACTCAACACATGGACAGATGGGAAAAAAGTAGTTAACAAAAGCAAATAGATACAAGATAATAGTAAATATAATATTAATGTAAATTCCCAACAATTTATTTGTTTTCCTTAGTATTCCTGGGTCACTTCCAGAAAATACAGGTACTTATAACCATGCCAGTTATTTTCAAAGGATAAATCTGAATCTCAAAAAATGAATAAATTCTAATAGTCATAAATTATCAACATAGAATTTCAGAGACAGAAATATTCAAGGTAACTCTGTCAAACCTTCATAAGGTTGTAGTCAGGCATCTGGGTAAAGAGATGGAAAGAGAGGTAAACAATAGTTTTTAAAATCGATATATATAGGGATAGCCCCTTTATCCTGTATGTTATAGCCCTCTCATAGTAGAATTTGAGACTTCTTGATGATTCTTAGTCTGAAAGAACTACTCCTAGTATCCTTTTCTTTCTTCTTGGGATTTCTGTATCATTATTATAAAGCATGAAGACAGACTGTTTTAAAACTCTTGTTTTGTCATTATAATGTAGAATTAGTAGAAGTTTTATTCATGTTTTTTTCTAGCTATCCAAAGAGCAAAACTTGCAGGCTTCCTGGTATAACCATCAGATTGTAAGATGACTTGATGTCCCATCTGACACATATAAATCAGACTCTCAAGAAATATACTTTCTGCCTGTGATCTTCTATGACCTGTATATAAATTAAAAAACAAAAACAAAAACAAAAACAAATTTCACTGTCATCTCTTTGCTTAAGGATAAGTCCAAGTACCTCAATATGATACAGAGCCCATCATGACCTAGCACCTCAAGGAATTGTTTTTAAATCTTCAAGTTTTACATGTTGTCTGTTCTTTGGGTTCCCAAGCCATCCTGAACTTAAGCTACGGTTGCTCTTCTTGTCTACTAGTATATTTAGTTGCATGTCACAGACACCAATGAGATAGATGTTACCTAAATACACTGTGATTTGTTCAGCATTACCCAAACATTTAGCATATATTTGGACCACGTTTCTCTAGTTTATTTTCCATGATACTGTTTCCATCATGCCTATCTGTATGACTTCCCAATATGTATATCTGTATGACTTCCTTATATGCCTCTCTGATGACTTACCTTATAGATAGCACTGGATTTTGATCCTGGCAATTTAGTTCCATCCCTCTTCAGGCCAACTGCATTCTACCTCTTCTCTTTATAGCTAACTATAGTATTCAGTGGCTCCCTGCCTTTGTTCTACTTACTGACATTCTAGAATCCTAATTTTTCCATGAATAATCCTGATTAAATTCATCAAAAACAAAACAAAACCATGGAGTAACAGAATTGTGAAATGTTAGAAGAGAATGTTTTACATTGAAAGGCAAGTTCAAAAGCTGTAAAGAATAATTAAAGTAAAAAAAAATAACATGATCCATACTTTCTACAGAAGCCTACCCAGCTATCCAGCTACCCAACCTCTGGGTTGGTGCTCCCGGCGCACGAAGGTGCTGTGCCTCACCCCTGTGAACCCCAACCCCCGCCCCCCAGGACAGGGCAGTGTTTGCTTGCCGCCCCCATCAGGCGCACAGGGCTCCTTGAAAATATACAGAGTGGACGGCAGAGGTCACACAGGCGTCCCCAGGGTAGAACAGAGCAGCCCTTTCCAGGCACGCTCCTGCAGACATACTGAGTCTCCCAGCACAGACGCTGCTGTGCAGACACGGTCCCCTGGTGGGAGGCAGGCAGCACGCTGGGGCATGGAGCCCTGGGGCTGCCGCTGACCACTGGCCACTTCAGGGAAGTCTGCTGGTCGCAGGTGCCTCTGCTCAGGAAAACCTAACCGTGAACACGGCCCTCCCGGGCAGCTCATCAGGTCTTGCAGCTATGGACTGTGATTTCTCCAAGGCTCACGTGCCCCTCTGTACCGACCCCGTCCACCCACCCTCATTCCCACGGTCCAGCCACACTGGTTTGTCTGGCCATGGAATCTGTATTATTCATTTATTTTAAATCAACCTTTCTCTTCCTCTTTCTCTCTTGAGAAACTTGTTGGTCTATCAGTATTAATTACCTTCTATTGGTAATTTAATTTTTCTAGAACATCATCTTTACATCTTCTAATTTATTCTCCTAGAGTCTTTCTAAAAAGTTCTTCTATATCTTTGTTACTAAATCTTTTTTTCCTTCTTAATGCTGTGTTTTCTTTCTTTATCCTGAGTCAGAGGTGTCATTTTTTTAAATTGAATTGCTATTTGAAAGGACTAACCCTTTGTTTTACGTAACAATATTATTACTTTTATGCTGCATTTGTTCATTTCTAATTACTAATTACTGATAGTTTACAAATATTGTTCTAAAAACTTTATTTTATTGAAAACTTAGTTCACTAAATTTCAAATTTATAAACACAGTTATGTCTGTACAGGGATTATATATTTATTATATTGTATTAATTGTATTACATTATACTATATTGCATTGTATTTTATTATGGTTTTGACTACATACCACAAAATTTGAAATGTTCTGTTTTTATTTATCCAAGTCTCAAATTTTGACATTTAATTTTCTCTATGAATGAAAACCAAATTCTTTGAAAAAAAAAAAAAAGATTTATTTATGTATTGGAGAGAAAGGAGGGACTGGGCAGAGGGAGAGTGATAGGGAGAGAGAGACAGAGAGAAGCAGGCTCCTGGCCTAGCCCAGAGCCTGATGCAGGGCTTGATCTCAGGACTCTGAGATCATGACCTGAGCTGAAATCAGAAGTCTAATGCTCAATTGACTGAGACACCCATGAACCCCAAAACAAATTTTTAGTGAATCCTTAAAATGCTTACATGATTTCACTTTAGCATTTTTTTCTGTGTCAAATTCAAATCTTGCTGTTTTTTTCCAGAGGTCTAATCTTGTCTTATGTATATATATTTTTGTTTATAAGAAGTTTCATTGTTTACATAATCAAATAATAAAGATGTTAAATGAAGATCCTTAAAATATATTTTGCAACCATCAGATTTATATATGCCAAATGCCTATTTAATAAAGCTTCTTAGTTATATTATTCCTATACTCTTTATTTTTATTATTTTGCTTTTATTAACTTGCCAATTAAAAAAAAAAGTGATGTACTCTCTCAGTGTAACTGGTCCCCTAATTTTCCTATATAAATATGAGATTTTGTTCAATATATTCCTACATTTTACATTTTCCAACTTAGTACTTCTTCAATGGATAGAAATGTTTTTAACAACACACAGCTTTTTTTTTTTTTCTGCTCTATTTAATGTTCTTATTGGAATTCAATCTTTTTTTTTTTTAAGGATTTTATTTTGTTTTATTTTTTTTATTTGACAGAGAGAGAGAGATTACAAGTAGGCAGAGAAGCAGGCAGAGGGAGAGAGGGGGAAGCAAGCTCCCTGCTGAGCAGAGAATGCCATGCAGGCTGCATCCCAGGACCCTGAGATCATGACTTAAGCAGAAGGCAGAGGCTTACCCCACTGAGCCACCCAGGCGCCCCTCCATCTTGATATTAATACCCTCACATTAGCCTTGCTTTATTTTGATGTCACCCTCATATGGCCAACCCATAATGCCTGATGATAAAACAAGCTGCATTTAGTAATTTACTGTAGCAATAAAGAAAACCATTTTGACATTCTCTATGGTGTCTCAAAAGGAAAGAGGGAAGGATGGAGAGACTTTCTGGATTTGGTGATGAGCAAATAAGTTTAAGATGAGTCTTTCATTGTCAGAAATTAATTGGAATTGGATAAAGTATGTGCTAGGGAGGCAAAACTGAAGCCATTTTTAGTGGTCAAACTCTTGCTTAGATAACTGAACTGCTTGTCTCAATGAACAAACCAATGCTCTGGTTAGACAGCCATTTTCCCAGATGAGCAAAGTATATACCTGTATAAACTGGTTTGGAAGAATTTCCTGAAACAAACACTAAAGATACTTAACTTCCTAAGTAAGAATATCTTGGAGCAAATAGTTACATCAATGCAGGTTGTCTCAGTCCTCAGTCAAATTGTTTTAAGTTATGATAATGCAACAATCTCCATGTATCTTTGACCATGTCTTGATTTTTAAGCATTCTGTATAATTTCTGAAATTTTACTCTAAATTGCATATTACTACTTCTATTTTTTGGATTCTCTATTCTGTCCCTTAGATCTATATTTCTTCCTTTGTGTCGATAGCACCTATGTTTTCTTCAGCTGTAAGTTCCTGTATTGATAGCTTTGATCAATTTTAAGTTAAATGTTGTATATGGGGTGTTAGGTAAAGTTTATGATTCTTTTTTTATATGAATATTCAATTGTTTCAACAACATTTTTAGAAAAGAACATCTTTTCCTAATTGAATTTCCTTTGCTCTTCTGTGGAAAATTAATTAACCTCATACAGATAAATCTATTCTGGGGTTTCTATTTTTTCCTCAATAATCTATGTGTATATTCTGATGTCAATAGCCTATTGTCATTGCAGGAAGTCTTAACAACATCAGGAAACTAAAATCCTAAAACTTTGTGTTTTCCATGGCAAAAATTGCTGCTATTCTACATTTTGTCATTTTCCATATGCATATAATAACCAACTTGTCCATTTTTACCTCCCTCTTCCCCTAAAAATCAACCCTGCTGTGTTTTCATTTGGATAGCTTCAATTTAGAGATCAACTTTTTGAGAATTTTCTTTTTAATAATATGATGTTTTCTCATTCTTAATATAGCATATCTCTTAATTTTTTACATTGTCTTTAATTCCTTCTAGCAACACTTTTGTAGTTTTTAGTTAACGGAGCTTGTACATATTTTGATAAATTTGAAAAAAATTGTTCCTAAATATCTTATAATTATAAACAGTAGTATATTTTGACTTCAATTTCCAATTATTTTTTTTATTATCTAACTACAACTTGATTTTGGTACATTGTGCAAGTTAGCTGAATTTATTAATTCTTAGAGCTTTCACATGCATTTCTTCAATTTTTCTATGTAAACTATGCCATCCAATAATATGAACACATTAATTTGTCCTTTCCAAAAAGTATTCCATTGATTTTTGTTTATGTTCTGATTGCACCACCTAGGATATGAAGTATATTTTTGCCTTGTTTTTGAAATTTGGGTAACGCCTTCATGCGTTCAATGGTTTGTTTGCTAGGTACACATTTTTTATAGAAATTATTTTTCAGGTTGAGGAATTTTCATTCAATTTTGAGAATTTTATCATGGATGAGTGTTAAACTCTTTCAAATATTTTCCCTGCATCTATAGAAGTGTTCAAATGGTAGTTCTTTGGATGTGTTAATGTTGTAAATCCATTCATTGGTTTTTCATTTTTAAACTAATTCTGCATTTCTGGGATGAACTCAGTTTTGCTAAGACATGCTATAGTTTTTATAAATCACTGAATTCCATGTGCCAAAAATTTAATGTTCTTTGGGTCTGTATTCATGGGGGATAATTGTCTATATTATTATTTTCTTGTAATGTCTTCTTTGTAATGTCTGTTCATGTCTTCTGCTCATTTTTTAATTGAGTTATTTTTGGGGGGTTTCACTTTCTTTTTTTTTTTTAAGATTTTATTTATTTATTTGACAGACAGAGATCACAAGTACACAAGTAGGCAGAGAGGCAGGCAGGCAGAGAGAGAAAGGGAGAAACATGCTCCCTGCTGAGCAGAGAGCCGGATGCTGGACTTGATTCCAGGACCCTGGGATCATGACCTGGGCCGAAGGCAGAGGCTTTAACCCACTGAGCCACCCAGGTGACCTGGGGTTTCACTTTCTTAAGTTCTTTATATACTTTGGATATATCAGATATGACATTTGTAAATATCTTCTCCCATTCTTTCATTTGTCTTTTAGTTTGGTTGATTGTTTCCTTTGTGGTGCAGAAGTTTTATTTTAACGAAGTCCCAATAGCTTATTTTTGCTTTTTGGTTTCCCTTGCCTCAGGACACATATCTAGTAAGAAGTTACTATGGCTGATGTCAAAGTGGTTACTGCCTGTGTTCTTCTCTAGGATTTTGATGGTTTACTATGTCACATTTAGATCTTACTATGCTTAGTAACTGGAATTTAAATACAAACTTGGAGAAAAGAAGCAGCATATAGGAGAACTCTCATGTGTAATTCATTGAAACTAAAAATAACGGGGGTGGAGGGCACCTGGGTGGCTCACTTGGTTGAGTGTCTGACTCTTGGTTTTGGCTCCGTCATGATCTCATGAATTGTGAGATTGAGCCTGCAATGGGCTCTGTGCTCAGTGGGGATTCTGCTTGAAGATTCTTTCCCTCTATCTCTCCCCCAACTGGTGCGTTCTCTCTCTCTCTCTCCCTCTCTCAAAATAAATAATTAAATAAATAAATCTTTAGAAAAAAGAAGCTAAAAATTGAATTGGGGGGGGCACTATCACCTCCTGTTTTCTGGAAAAGATTGGGAAAACTTAGCACAAAATTTCCTTAAATGTTAAGTAGGATGTTTGGCTACTCAGATTGTCAATTTCTTTTACAGAGTTTGTTACATTGCTGTATATTGTTATATGTTAGTTTAATATTTCAGATAATATATTTGTATCTAACTTGTGGAGTTTATTACCATAAAGTTTTTCATAATCCATATGAATGTCATAATTCATATTCCCTTATTACCTATGTAATGCCTTCAGCTCCTACAGTGTTGTTCCCTTTTCTGTAACATTGTTCTTTTTTTCCTATCAGACTGGCTACAGTTTGATCAATTTTAATGATGTTTCAAAAAAAAAAAGATAAAGAAGTTTCTGGTTTATTTTTCTACTCTGCTTTTTATTTCATTGATTTTAATTGATTTCACTTCTTAAAATTATTAGTTTCTTTTTTCTGTTTGCTTCGAGTTCAGTCTGCTTCTTTTCTAGTTTCTAAAGGTGAAAGCTTACTCATTGAATTTAAACTTTTCTACTTTTCTAATAAATGTGATCAAGGCTGTAAATTTTGCTTTAGATACTCTTTTAGCTGCATCTCACAAATTTTATTATTTAAACATTTCTCCTTACTTGGTTTGAAACATTTTCTAACTTTCATTTGTACTTCCTCTGAAATGTGTGGATTATTTTGAAGTCTGTTGATTAACTTTTAATATGTGGGCATTTTCCAGATAATTTCTCACTATTAATTTCTTTTTTAGTTCTGTTGTGTTCAGAGAATATAAATAAAATGATGTTTTGCCTTTTACATTTATTGAGATTTGATTTATGACACAGAATATGGCTTATCTTAGTGAATATTCCATCTACACTTGGGAAAACTGTGTGTTATACCACTGTTGATTGTTGTGTTCTATAAATGTTAATTAGGACAAATTGTTCTAGTCTTCTATGTCCTTACTGCTTTTCTGCCTTATTTTTCAATGAACTCTTATTATAAGAGAAGTTCAGATTTCCATCTCCTCAGGGCATATCTTTTTTTTTTTTTTTTTTTTGTGCACCTTCTGTCAGGATCTCAAGCTCTGTGCTGTCTAATGTCTAAAAACAGTTTTTCAAATGTTATCTAGATTTCTATTTGCTTAAGTTAGGATGGTAAATCTGGTTCTTATTACTCCATGTTGGTCTAAAGATGAAAATATTTACTTCTGTTAAAAATTTCTTGTTTTTCTTTAATGTTTATATATATATGTATACATACATATATGCATGCATATTAGTATGTATAGATATATATTTACTAACACTAGTTTTTGCAAGACAAGAAGATTGCAGGGAACTTTCACTTTTCTTCTTTTCTCATATGCTGTAACACTTTTTTGTAATATGATAATATTTAAATAAATACAACCTATTTTACATGTAATAAGCAATGTAATAATTTTAAATTCAGCTTTGAAAACAAAGTAAATTGATATAAATTGTCCATTTTGCAGAGGATCCTAAACCTGAAGATTTATTTGAATATTTTAAAACCATATTATTTTTACTAATAGTCAGGATTAAACTCTACCCTCACTGGATCCTTAATACAGTTATCTCCAAGAGTGCATATGTTGTTATTCACCATAAACTTATTCAATTAGTGCATCTGCATTTTAAAAAATCATATTCTCCCTCAAAGGAAGAATAATTGATACAGTCAGACCTTAAAGCTAATTAAAAAAAAGTCCATACACTGAAATACAGTGACCACAAATGATAAGGATATTAAAGGATGTAAAGCTTCCTACGGTGATTGGTTTGAAGGCTATTGTTCTTTCCTGCATTGTTCTTTGTTATAAACAGTATATTTATTACTCTATCATTCATATTCAATGACACAAAGATAATACTTAAATCACAAACACAACTTACAAATATAATCATTATTTCAATGTATAAAAATATCTGATTTCAAAATGCATCCTAATATTTTCCTCTGTTCTTTAGTGAAGCTAACAATTTTCTAGAATAGAAGAGTATAATTAGAAAATCAATGGGTTAATTTAAAGACACGCAATTTTCAATAATAATGAGAGTTAATATTTCTTATGGGAACTGGCTTAAACTGGGTTATGAGGAGGTATGAATAGTTGAAATAGATTAATTATCTTTTAAATTTGGGATATTAAGATTGAATAAAATGCTTTTAAAAACTCTATTAAAATGATATCTTTGTGTGAGCAATTCAGGTCATAGATCTCATTTTTTTCCTTCTTTCCCCCCAAAATTCATATTTTAAACCATTTAACTGTAAACCTCTGAATAGAATGATAGTTTATGGGATTCTTGCCAATAACACTGAAAATATATTAATGGTTTTATATACCTTTATACAGACAGATTGAGAATTCTTGAACAAGCAAAGGTTCTTCTGAAGCAGCACTCTATTTTTTGAATAGGCATATTTTCTTGCCAGTTATTTTGTAGATCCAAATTTTAAACTTACATGTCTGCATTAACATAAATCTTAATTTATTTTATTTACATATATCTACTTAATTTATTTTATTTACACACTTTATTTATTTACATATTTACATATAGGTTAATTTGTTCAAATCAGCTTTGAAATTAGACTCTCAGTTTGAAAATTTTATCAACCCCCAATTATTTGCATACAAACTCTAAGATATTAATAGTAATTCACTTTTATTTTTCATGGTTTCTACTTTTCTGTACCTACCTACTGCTGCAACATCTGTAGCTGTACCATTTGTACTTGGAATGCTGGCAAATGGCTGACTTCCAACACTTCCTGCCAATATAAATTAATATGTACCATCAGAGGTACCCCCAAGTGGAATAACAATGTAGTCTCTTGGGTTATTTTTATGGAAGAAGCTTGAAGCAAAGCTGAATAGCTCTGGCTCCCATACAGCAGACATGAAAACACTTGTGCCTTTAGTGTTGTCCCTGATGGTATGTACTAATTCACTCTAAATTATTCTAGTTTCTATTTTAAAATGAATGAGAATGAGGGGAAAAAAAGGCTTCTTCAATGTGTGGGTACATTTACGTATGCTTTTGTGAATAAATGTATACAGAATATATCTATTTATCTATCTTCATGTAAAGAGCCCTAATCATATATTTAAACTTCTAGGAAGAGTACTTGTATATACCAGTTCTTTACTTTAAGGAAAAATTAATATGAAATTCTGATTAATCTATATTAAGATATAATTTTAAAATTATAAATGTTTTTCTTTAAATGGCAGGTTTTCTTTTTGCATGATAATTTTTTTTTAAAGATATTATTTATTTATTTGTCAGATAGAGAGCACAGGAGCGAGCACAGGCAGAGGCAGAGGGAGAAGCAGGCTCACTGCTGAGCAAGGAGCCCGATGTGGGACTTGATCCCAGGACGCTGGGATCATGAACTGAGCCGAAGGCAACCGCTTAACCAACTGAGCCACCCAGGCGTCCCGCATGATAAATTATTATGTCACTGTTAATGTTCTCATATTTCATAGAAACTTAATTTTAGAAAGATAAACATTTATCCATAAATACTCTTCTTGGACTGGTAAAGATATGGTAGAATATATTTTAAGATACTGAGTACATTTTGGATATTAATATTACTCTTAAAATATTTTAACAGATAAACAAATACTTACTGTTCCCCGAAGCTCTCATAGCATGTAGACACATGCATATACACACAACTTTATAGAACACTTTTTAAAAAATATTTTTTTTAAAAGTAGGGTTATTTAGAGGGAAGCCTGGGTGGCTTAGTTGGATCCCAGGGTCCTGGGATCATGATTGGGCTCCCTGCTCAGCGGGGTGCCTCTTCTCCCTCTACCTCTGTCTGCTCCTCTCCTTGCTTGTGGTCATGTCTCTCTCTCTTTCTCTTTCTCTCTCTCTCTGTCAAGTAAATAAATAAAATACTTTTTTTTTTTTTAAATAGGGTATTTGGGGCCAACAGGCTGTCTTGGTCAATAGAGCATATGACTTGATCTCCGGGTTGCAAGTTTGGGCCTCATGTTGGGTGTACAGATTACTTAAAGTAAAAATTTTAAAATATATATATATATTTTTTTGTGGAATTCACACATGGACATTTCAAAAAACAAAACTTTTTTTTTTTTTAAAGCAAAGAGATGAAAATCTCTTGGAAGTTGGCTATATTTTGACACTGTAAAATCTAATTTTAATTGCTTATATGCAATTTTTTAAGTTAAATAGCACATTTTTAGAAACATACAATTAGGGGCACCTGAGTGGCTCAGTCGTTAAGCATCTGCCTTGGGCTCAGGTCATGATCCCAGGGTTCTGGGATAGAACTCCATATTGGGCTCCCTGCTCGGCAGGAAGCCTGCTTCTCCCTCTCCCACTCCCCCTGCTTGTGCTTCCTCTCACTGTCCTTCTCTCTGTCAAATAAATAATAAAATCTAGAAGAAAGAGAAAAAAAACAGTTCACTAGAAGTAGAAGGTAATATTATAGACTTTCTCCTTTCCACTTAAATTTTTTCAATTTCCACAAAATTTTGATGAGTTAACATAATATCAACTTTTCTGATTTAAATGGAAATTATTAAAGAAGTTATGATGCATAGGACAGAATAAAAACATAGACAATGTTATTATTTATTAATTAAACTATAAGTACACTTACCATAGTAATTTCAGGATATATGTTTCTTTTTAAAGTTTCATCTCTAGCATGGGCATCTTAGCCTCTTTTTTTTTTTTTTTTTTTTTTAGATTTTATTTATTTATTTGAGAGAGAGAGCATGAGTTGGAGGAAGACAGAGGGAGAGGGAGAAGCAGACATCCTGCTGAGTAGGGAGCGTGCCAAGGGTCTCAATCCCAGAACCCCAAGATCATGACCTGAACCAAAGGCAGACACGTAACCAACTGAGCCATTCAGGGGCCCCAGACATCTTTATTGTATTATACACTTGCAAAGATGCATGTGACCACTCAATGTTTATTCATTTTTTTTTTTTCAAAAGATTCTTCCACTGATGCTATTTTCAGAATTCAAAAAGCTTCTTGGCCAACAATTCTCTTTTCTCTTTCTCTGCATATCCATACTTTTCCCAAGTCCTGTCTCAAGGCTTCCTAGTATCAGGACTCAGCAGACTATAAATGAGGCTTATATATACATATTGTAAGCAACATGGCATTGACATGAGTAATTTTATTTTTGTGTAGCTATTTAGTGTGAAAATAAATATCTGATGTTTCACAAACTTATTTATTTTATATATAAAATTTACATACCCTATATTTTCAAAAGAATATATTTGCCTGAATTCAGGTGTTTTTTGTTTTTGTTTTTGTTTTTGTTTTTCACTCTAAACAGTGAATGAAGAGACTGCTGCTTGGAAAGTGCAAATATGTAAATAAATTGTAGTGCTTATTTTTCCTATCCATTCCATATTATTGATACCATTTCCTAACATCATAAAGGATAAATCAAGATGTAATTATGAAACTCATGACTTGTTTTTTTCTAGTGATTAAAATGAAACTAAAGAAAAGCACAAATGTAGAGGTCAGTTTATTGTTTTCTGTTTTGTTCATTAGTTTAATCAATACTTATAAGTTCCTAACTAGTTACATTAGATCAATCAAGTATTTGTTGTGTGTCTTCTTTGATATAAACAACTTCTAAGAGCTGATTATAATAAAGTCTCAGTTATCATGATTCCTCTATTTTAGTGAAAGAAGCAGTCACAAAATAGCTAAGAGATATGTGAGATGTGAGATGATGAAAACTATGGCTAAAATGAAAACACCTCTGAGGACTGAAAACAAAATTTGTAACAAATATGTAAGAAATATTATTCTAGGAAGGATGAGCTTATCCAAAGGTTCTCTTTAGTTTCCTGAGACTGCTGTAATGAATTCCTATAAACTGGATGACTTCAAACAACAGAAATTTATTATCTCATACATTTGTGTTTTTTTTAAGTTTTTTTTTATGTTTTTATTTAAATTCCATTTAGTTAGCATACAGTGTAATATTAGTTTCAGGTGTACAATACAGTGATTCACCACTTCCATAAAACACCAGGTGGTCCTCACAAATGCTCTCCTTAATCCCCATCACCTATTTAACTTATCCTTCAACCACCTCCCCTCTGGTAGCCATCAGTTTGTTCTCTACAGTTAAGAGTCTGTTTTGTCATTTGCCACCCTCTCTTTTTCCCTTTTGTTCATTTGTTTTGTTTCTTAAATTCCACATATGACTGAAATTATATGGCATTTGTCTTTCCCTGACTGACTTATTTTGCTTAGCATAATACTCTCTAACTCCATCCATGTCATTTGCAAATGGTAATATTCCATTCTTTTTTATGGCTCAGGAATATTCCACTGTGTGTGTGTATGTGTGTGTGTATGTGTATATATGTATACACACACACATACATGCATATATATACACACACATACACACATATATATACACCACATCTTCTTTTTCTTTATCTATTCATCAGTTGATAGACACTTGGGCTGTTTCCATAGTTTGGCTATCATAGATAATTATAGATTCTAAATATAGATAATTATAAACATTGTGGTATGTGTATCTCTTTGAATCAGTATTATTGTGTTCTTTGGGTAAATATCTAGTGTTGTAGGGTAGTTCTATTTTTAACTTTTTAGATAATTATAAACATTGTGGTATGTGTATCTCTTTGAATCAGTATTATTGTGTTCTTTGGGTAAATATCTAGTGTTGTAGGGTAGTTCTATTTTTAACTTTTTGAGGAAACTATACTGTTTTCCAGAGTGGCTGAACCAGTTTGCATTTCCCATCAAGAGTGTGAGAAGATTCCCCTTTTTCCACATTCTCATCAACACCTGTTGTTTCTTATGTTGTTGATTTTAGCCATCTGACAGGTGTTGTAGTTTTGAATCACATTTCCCTAATTATTAGTGATACTGATCTTTTCATGTGTCTATTGGCCATCTGGATGTCTTCTTTGGAGAAATGTTTGATCAGTCCCCTGCCCTTTTTTTAATTGTATTTTTCATTCTTGGGGGTGCTGAGTTTGATAAGTTCTTTATATATTTTGGATACTAACCCTTTATTAGATGTCTTTTGCAAATATCTTCTCCCATTCCTTAGGTTGACTTTTATTTTTGTTGATTGTTTTCTTTGTTGTGCAGAAAATGTTTATTTTGATGAAGTCCCAATAGTTTATTTTTGCTCTTGTTTTCTTGCCTCAGGAGATATTTCTAGAAAGAATTCACTCTGGCTGATGTCAAAAAGTTTACTGCTTATGTTCTCCTCTAGGATTTTCTTATTTTTTTATTAACATATAATGTGTTATTTGCTTCAGGGTTACAAGTCTGTGAATCATCAGTCTTACACAGTTCACAGCACTCACCATAGCACATACCCTCCCCAGTGTCCTATCCCAGCCACCCTATCCGTTCCCTCCCTCCAGCAACCCTCAGTTTGTTTCCTGAGATTAAGATGGTTTCAGGTCTTATCTCACAGTTTTGGAAGGCAGAAGTCAGAGATCAAGTTTTCAGCAGGGCCACATTTCCTGTGGAGGCACTAGTGGAGAATCCTCTGCCCATTCTAGCTTCTGGTAGCACCAGTTATTCCTTGGCTTGTGGCATAATTCCAATCTCTTCCCTCTTCTTCTCTTTGCCTTCTCTGTTTTCCCGTCATAAAAGAGCACCTTTTTTTTTTTTTTTTAGAGATTTATTTATTTGAAAAAAGTGAGAGAGAACAAGCATTAGTGGGAGGGGCAGAAGGAGATGGAGAGAGAATCCCATGCAGACTCCACACTGAGCATGGAGCCCTATGCAGGACTCAATTTCACAACCCTGAGATGACCACCCAAGCCAAAACCAAGATTGGATGCTCAACCAGCTGTGCTACCCAGGTGCCCCAAGAGAACTCTTATAAGAGCACTTTCATTAGCTTTAGAGCACATCCAGATATTCCAGGATTGTCTCATCTTCATTTATCTTATCCTTAATTTCATTACACCTCCAAAGATTCTTTTCCAAATAAAGTCATATCATGGGTTCCAAGAATTAGAGGGCAGTCATTGGGAGGCCACCAATATTATGATATTTATTTAATTTGGGAAAATAATATTATTATGCTTCCTATTACTTTCCATTTTGAATTGGATTTAGGAGTTGGTTTTCTTTAATTGGTTCTGTTTTTTCCTTCAACAATTCCATATATTGTTCTGTACAGGATGAATTTTCAAGCAGTTAAGGTCTTCATGGGTTCTCTTAGAAACTATAAAATCTCTTCTGCCATTTTGGATTTTCTTATTAGCAGGAGGATTGAAGGTTGTGATTTCTTTGCAGCTCAAAGCAGTTGATCCTCAGTAGGAGCAAATGCTCAGAGCAACCTAAAACTTGAAAAGATTATTGTCTGTACTCAGATATGCCTTTTCATATGAAGACAAAGATTCTGAATGCTACAGATAGCTTCAGGGATTTAAGCTTCTTTTTCTTTTTCCCTCTCTCTCTCATTTTCTCTCTCTCTCTCTCTTTTTTTTTTTTTTTTTTGAAATGAACCTAATACGGTAGCCACAGCTCTGAAACTTTATAAGGAGTAAGATTAAGGACAGTCATTCATGAACATTTTATTTTCAATTAATTCCTTATGAAATAAAAGCTTATAACAGCAACCAGTCAAAATAAAATAAATGCACATCAATATTGCATTATATATTGCACCATTGTGAGACATTTAGTTCTTTTATACCTGAATAGTTTTGGGCACTCTAGCTAAGTAAAATTAAAAAAAAAAAATGTGTGTGTGTTATTTTCACCAAATTTAATACACAATTTTGTTGAACCTCAGAAATTCTATATAAGTGAGGTTTTTTTTTGTTTGTTTTGTTTTTTAGTTAGAGAGAGAGAGAGAGCGAGCACAGGCAGAGAGGCAGAGGGAGAAGCAGGCTCCCTGCCAAGCAAGGAGCCCGATGTGGGACTCGATCCCAGGACGCTGGAATCATGACCTGAGCCAAAGGCAGCCACTTAACCAACTGAGCCACCCAGGCGTCCTGTGAGTCTTGACTTTAAACAAACTTAGTTGTTCACTTTGTACATACTGGAATACTTTTCTATTGTTGAAATAATGACAGCATAATTGCAAAATAATTACCTGAAGATATGTTTCTTAAAATAGTGATTCAATAGGTTGTTTGATTCCATGCAATGCAAATGTAAAAGAAGGCAAGTGAACTGGGGATTAGTCTTTTTTCCTACTATGTGTATACAAGTAAATCATTTCACCCCCTTTGCTTCCCAATCTATAAAATAAAAACAGTTATCCATGATAATTAGTAATCCTAACAGGGAACTCTACAGGAATCCTCAAAAGGTAAATCCATTGACTTTTCAAATATGTGATACTGGGCTTTTAGCAGAGGTTTGATGGTTTTGTATGGCGAATGTCATTTTATTTTTGGATGATTATAACTCAGATGTGTCATTTGAAGATCATCTGGAAAACTTTTATGGTTTAAATATGGAAACAATAGTTACTATCACAAAAATTTAGGTGCTGTTTATTATTACTAATAACTTTAATTATTAAATAATCTATGTTGCCTATGTGGAAAGAACTCCTTATGAGGGTAAAGCATAACAAAGTCAGCAAAATCAATGGCTGATTGGAAATAAACGGAGCAATTGAAGAGACACTGATAACAATATTGGAACATAAACGTTGTAAATCACAGTAGATCTGACATTACATATATAGCCAATCTTAGGCCTATGAAATGAATAGTTTCCTTTTGCATGTGAATAAATATGATTATCTTTATTTTTTTCTTTTCTGTGTGAATTTTAGTGACCGACTGTGTTCACGTTAGCTTTAAATTCCCGGAAATAATAATAAGAGAAAATTTGGGATGAGAAAAGAGTAAAAAGTCATACAGAAGGAACTGATCATTTTAGAACCAGCAGGCCCAAATCCAACAACTATTTTAAGGTTTACTTACCAGACAACAACAACAAAAAATTCAACAATGTTTTGCCCAATAGATCACTTTACTATATAAACAGAACTCAGAATATACACCTTCATTACACATGTAGATCTTAGCCTGCTCACCCTGGCTTCTTTTTAATTTTTTTACAGTGCCATTTTTTCCTTCATATCCTAAAGTTTACATCTGCGAAATATCCTTTTAGTTATGTATTTTCCTAGCTTCATTCCATATCATGTAAATATTTAATGTATCTAAATGACCTTTATGTTTCATCTAGCACAAGTTAAATCTAACACAACTTGCAGTAAACCATTATCTGAATTATTCCTGTTGAGAATGTACCACTAGGTCCACAATTTCACATCACTTCTTTGGGAAAGCTTTGCTACATAAAGGCACAGATACTTGTTCCACAGCCTAGGGAAAAAGAAAAACAAACAAAACAAAACAAAAAACAAACAAACAATAACAACAAAACTAATTTCTAAGAAAATATTATTGTTGCCTGATATAGACTTTATTGGTGAATCGTTCTTTGTTTTTCAGATTTTTGTATGTAGACTTTGCAATCCCGCTCATGAATACACCGTTTAAATAGTCCCAATATATCACTGAATAATGTGGGACAATAAAGGTCATATATTGTTGTGGGCAGAATCGTGTTGCCTTGAAGTTCATACGTCAAAGTCCTAACTCCCAGTACCTCAGAATGTGACTGTATTTGGAGACAGGGTATTTAGAGATATAACTAAGGTAAAATAAGTGGTGCCTATGGTAATAGGGGAGGGCCTTAACCCATTATGAGTGATACCCATGTAGGAAGGGTGCACTTGGATACAGACATGCAGGCACCTGGAGAAGACTATGTGAATGCAAAAGGAGATGGCTATCTACGAGTCTAGGAGAATACCACCCTAATGTATCAATCCTGATGACATCTTGATCTTGGACCTAGTTTCCCAAACTGTTTGAAAACAAAGTTCTATTATTAAAGTCACCCAGTCCATGGTATTTTTACAATAGTCCTAGTAAACTAATACATATATATTCAATTATTTTAAGTAAAAGAAGGTAACTAAAAACTGCTTATTATACAAAGTTCACCATGGAAAAAGAATTAGTAGTAGAATCCTTGAAGAATGATAAGGACAAAGGTGTGATATAATCTCCCAACTTTCTTTAACTATACTATTCTTTGTTACATTATCTATGCTATTAATACCATATTATCTCTAATTCTTTATGCTACATGAGTTATATTTAAATAGTAACTGTAAGTACTGTCAAGCACCCTAGTGGAAAGTCCTTTACCTTCACAAAAAATTAGTGTTGTTTTTAGATATTAATTCTATTCTTAATTTATAGTTTCTATACAAGGTATTCATATTCATCATATATTTTTACAGAACTTAATAATCGATCCTTTATATTCACTACTTGTGATTCAGGCAAGATACTGTTATGGTAAAAATCTTTGCTGCTGTTGAGTGTTTCTCTTGCCAAAAAGTTATTTTCTTTACTGTTTACATAGTAATTGGTCATAATTACAGATTTTGAAAAATAGATACAGGCACAGAAATGATGAAAATGAAAATCAAGAAGCCAGAGTTCAAAAAAGAGAAAAAAAAATAAGCTAGAGTTCTCATCCTGGGTTAGATTAACTAGATACAGTCAATTAGGCCAATTACTTTACACTTTAATTCTGTCTCCTTATTTACAAATAAAAACAAAATATATATTTTATGTCCTTTTAGTTCTAAATCCCCTTACCTATGGTCTATGACAAGGGTCAGTATAGGACCACAGAGTAATTATTTTAGGTGTTTGGGTCCCTGTAATTCCTACTGTGAATACTCAACTCTGCTCAATTCTATTGTAGTGCAGAATCAGCTGTAGATAATACATAAAGAAATGAATGTGGCTGTAGTTCAGTAAACTTTATGTTTAAAAATAAAATGTAGACCAGATTTGGTCCATATGCTGATTCCTGCTCAATGAGATTTACATATCACAATCCACAATTTTCTCAGATACAGATAAACAAATATATTTAGTAAATAAATATAATTAAATACATGTACATAGGAAGTAATTTATGTCATTGGCAATATAAATATGCATAACAGAAAACTTTGCAAAGGTAATTATGCAAATTGTAAAATAGTAAATTCAAAATAGCAATAAATGTAAATAGTCACAAGTACTACTGAGTCACAACTAGTCATGTTATTGTAAAGTAAAATAATGAGATAATGCTTTACAACATCAGCTTAGTAAATATTAAAAATTGTGATTACTACTACTTCTTTAGCATATCAGGGAGAACAAAATTCTCATACATTGCTTTTGAAAAGTGAATTATAATGGCCTTATTGAAAAGCAATGTGGTATTTACTTACTAAACTTTGAAATATATAATAACATCAGTGCCAATCACTCAAGAGGAAACTAATAATTAATAGTTCCAAAACTACCAAATAAATTTAATTCATAGTTAAAAACCTTCTATTAAAGAAAATATCACACCTAGATGTAGTGTGTTTATAAGGGCTATGGATCTATAATTTCAATTCTGGAAAGATATTACCAGAAATATTTTGGTATTAAAATAATTCTGGTCTCTTAAAATCAGTTGGGAAGTATTTGTTCCTCTTCTAATTTCTGGAAAAGGTTGTATAGTACAGGTGTTATATTTTGACTACTTATGTAAATAAACATTAAAGATTGAGGCATTAAAATGTTCATTTGTAATTTTGTTGATTATTGTGCTCATTTTGTTCATATGTTGTTCATTGTTCAACAATGGTCGAATTCCTAGGAAAGATTACAAACTGAAAGGGCCAGAATCTTCATAACTTAGGAGGGCATTGGGCTCAAATTAGATAAAGTGAATATATAGAAAAGAAAATTCTCTGGAAATATTCAAAGGAAACAAGAATGCCAACCATATATAAACCCCTTTTAAAGAAAATAAATTTGAGACTTAAAATATTTCACTCTAAATGCATTTTTCCACTATCAATAAATGCCAGTAATATGCTATGAACACCTTTTGTGATGTAAATCCATGTTGCACAAATGAAATAAAATTTACATCATACCAAGTATTTCCATATGTGGGGAATCCATCATTTCTCTCCATTGATCTCAGTGCATTTTCTACCTCAAGGTGGTCCTCTGCTTCACTTTCAGTGTCCCTTTGGCTCTGGTTCGGCTTCTTGAATTCCCAGTGCTGAAAATGTTGCAGGAAGAGAATAGCCAGTCTTTTTCCTTTTGTGTTTTCTTGTGTTACTGGGTGACACTAGGGATGGATATTGCTGCAGATCATGAGATCCTGAGACACATCTGAAGCTTGATACCCTTCGTATAAACTGGGGGCATTTCAGTGTTGCCTAGCTTTGTTTTGTTTTTTCACTTTTTGGAATTCTGGTGTCTTGACCCTAAGTAGGACTTGGAAATGTGGACACTTTGTTTATTGCTGCTTCTCTTAAGGTGGGGGTAAGTGGGGGAAGAAGAGGTGAAGGGGGGTTTATGGTGGATCTGAGGAGCTCCACCTGGTGGTGAGGGCAAGTGCTGTTTGGATGGTTATAGTGATAGTGCTTCTTGGATAAACGGATTCAGAGAAGGCCCTTTCTTACTCTTTTCTGATAATGAAGGCACATATTTCTCGGTGACTGGGAAGCTTTGTGAAGAATGGCAGTTTCTGCATTGCTGTGGATGGTTTAGATCTCATTTAGGAGGCTGGGTGGGGACAGTTTTTCCTCTTTGGAAGTGAAGAATATCTCCTCTACTTTGTAGAATGAGTGTCTTCTTGGGGATGCTGAGTATATATGTAAGAGAGGAGACCAGGGAGAAGAGAAAGAAGAGGGAGAAAGAAGGGAAAGGGGAAGAAGGAAGAGGAGGTATTAAAAGAGGATGCCCTGGGATGCCTGGGTGGCTTGGTCCACTAAGCCTCTGCCTTGGGCTCAGGTCATGATCCCCAGTGTTCTAGGATTGAGTCCCTCACTGAACTCCTTACTCAGCAGGGAGTTCCCTTCTTCCTCTGCCTGCTGGTCTCTCTGCTTGTGCTCTTGCTCTGACAAATAAATAAATAAAATCTTAAAAATAGAATAGAATAGAATAGAATAGAATAGAATAGAATAGAATAGAATAATAGAATAGAATGAAATGAATATGTCGCCCTCTGATGGGCAGTGGTCACAACTTCTCCCTCTGAAGAAAGGGAAGTCTTTTTCTGGCACTTTGAAGGATAGGCACCGTAGAAGGAGAATGTGTCTGAAGCCTGCCTACCTCTCTATAATTAACATAGGACCTCTTGAGTCATAATTTACTGAGAGAAAGAGCCACAGTCATATAGACTGCTGGTTTTGTCTGCCATATTTTCCTCTTATACCGAATCTTGCCGTTTTCTCTTTTTTGGCTTCGTAACTATTTTTCTAGGTTTGAGTGCTGGTGAACGTGTTTTTTCTCAGCACCTTTAAGTTTTATAATTTTACTTGAAATACTCTCTGGGAAGACAGAAACACGTCTTTTTCTTGTGCGGTTGGATTGTACAGTGTTGAGGGACACGTTTTTTGGAGGGGGATTGCTGGAGGTTAGAGCTACTACCTTCTTGGATGACTTGAGAAAGATAATCTGCTAGTTTTACTCGAAGTCTGGATTTCTCTTGGGTGGTTTCTTTGGTGATGACATAAACGAGGGCGGTATGCTTGTTCCAGACAAGGGTGTAGACGAGCATGTTTTTGTCTCATTGGAGGTATACTTCTATTAGGTTTTGGTGGAGGAGATGCTTGTCTGGTGGAGTTCTTTGAGATATGGCCACGTTCCTCGGCTAGACCACCTCCTCGGTAGCTGCGATCTTTACTGGGGTCTATGGTGCTGGCTATATTGAGAATGAGAAGGAGACTAGAATGCATCTGGGATCCCAGTTTGGAACCTTGTCAAGTAAGTCTGCATGTCTTTTTCCTTTTTGTATTTTTTTTCCCCCTGAAGAAGGTCCTCTAGACTCTAATATAGTTTTAGGTTTTGGAACTTTTAAGGATGTCACTAGTAAAGGTGACCTCTTACGTTCTTTTACTTTCATCCAAGGTTTTGAGAGCTCTGGAGTCTTCTTCACTTCGGCAGCTAGGGAAGAATTTCCCGCCCTCTGCCCCTCCAGTTCTTGGTTCTGTAAAGATGAGGTGGAGAATGACAGACCAACTTCATGAGAGGGGAAACTCGCCTTCTACGGGAAGGTGATACTGATTAAGATAGTTTTGAGCTTCCTTGACCTCTTTGTTTTTTCTGTTGTGCTTCTTTTTTTCTTACTTATCACTTTTAGGCTTTATCTATCTTTTTCATAGATGCCAAATTCTTACACAGTCTTTCTCTATTTTATTTATAGTCCATTGAGTTCTAGGAAAGCAGGATGGAATCCAGTCATTTTTTTTTATTTTTCTGCATAAAACAGCAGAGGCCATACTTGAAATTTCTAGTTTTCCTTCTCTCCCTCCTTTCCTTCCTTTCTTCCTCCATTCCACCTTCCCTCCCTCCTTCACTCCTTCCTTCCTTCCTTCCTTTTGCCTAATAGGGTTGATATGAATTATTTTGGAGTCTGGAGTCTTCACTTCCAGCTAATTGAATATAAACTCAATCACAATATAATTTTAAACCCAAGCATTTCTGTTCTTTGTTTTGTTCTCCAGAGGTTTATAATCTTCGAATTTACTTTGAACATGGTTTCTCCTGAGGCCTCTCTTCTTGGCTTACAGACAGCCACAGATTGATTGTATTGAGAGACCCCAGAAATCATGACACCCTTATAACAATGAACAAATTTAGCAGGGAGCACTGATTTTGATATCCAAATGCCATCCTCCAAGTAAAGAGGCAAAAATTCCTTGAAGAAATTATTGGTTCTAGGGCTGTGGCAGGAAAAATTAAGTTGAATCTAGAGAAACTTATAATGTTAGAAAGTAGAGAAATGCTGACATAGATACAATTAATGACATAGTTGTACATGTAGAAGTATATGTAGATATAGATGTAGACGTAGGCTAAGGTACATGCGCATGTAAGAAAGGAGGATAAGGCATTCTGAAAGAGTTCTTAATGGCTAAAACTGATACAATTAGAACAACAAAATAATAATATGTAAGCCATAGAATCCAATAACTGAGTACATATATTTAAAGATAAATACATAAATGGAATAAATAAATTCTTGGGAACATGGCAGAGCTCCCTCTTAGAGAAAATTCCAATGGATAATATAGAAGGAATGAGGAAAATAGAAAATTAACATTAGAACACCAAGATAATAATTGAAGGAGGCAGGATTCAAAATAAGTACTAAAATTTGTGGTCAAAAATTTGAAGAGAAAGGGGTACCTGTGTGGTTCAGTAGGTTAAGCACCTGACTCTTCATGTCAGGTCAGGTCATGATCTCAGGGTGATAAGATCAAGCCCCAAGTCAGACTCCATGGTAGGTACAGAGCCTGCTTGGGATTCTCTCTTTCCCTCTCCCCTTCCCTCTCCCCCTTCCTCTTTCTCTCTCCCTCTCTTAAAAAAAAAAAGAAAGAAAGAAAGAAGTAGTTTAGAGAAATAGATACTTATATAATCTCAAAGAATCTCAATACTTCTGAATTATCAAAGGAAAAAAAATAACTTTACCATAGAAAAACTTTAAAACACAATTTTAATCAAATGATCAAGGTCAGTGTCTTCAGTAACCAGACATATTGTGTACCCTTGATAAGATTCACTGAGAAGGGCATGCTGTATGTTATTCTTAGAAAAGAAATGCATATTCTCAATCTAATCATGAGACAGTTTCAGTCAAACCCAAACTAACAGGCAATCTAAACAATATATGACCAGTTTCTCAAGTGTCCAGGTGATGAAAGACAAGGAAAGACTGAGGGATTTTCACAGACTGGAGGAATAAAGAAGACAACTTGGTTAAATACAGTTTTGAATCCTGTGTTGGACTGGCACAGAGGAAGAATATTAGTGGGAAAAACTGATGGAATCTAAATAAAATCCATAGTTTAGTTATTACCATGGTGCTAATATTAGTTTCTTAGTTTTAATAATCATACCATGATTTTTTAAGGTGTTAATAATTGGGGGAAACTGGGTCAAGGGTGCAGAGGAAATGTTTGTATTATTTTGCATCTTTTCTACACATAACAAAATTATTTCAAAAGAAAAAAGAAAGGACATGAGAATTTTAAATTTAGGGAAGCCTGGGTGGCTCAATTGGTTAAGCGGCTGCCTTCGGCTCAGGTCATGATCCCAGCATCCTGGGATCGAGTCCCACATCGGACTCCTTGCTCAGCAGGGAGCCTGCTTCTCCCTCTGCCTGCCTCTCTGTCTGCCTGTGCGCTCTCTCTCTCTCTCTCTCTAACAAATAAATAAATAAAATTTAAAAAAAAAGAATTTTAAATTTAAGTCTAGTTTCTAACCTGTGGAATTTACTTATAATTTCAACCTTATTCACATTGTGATGTTTTTTTGCTCTTAGTGTCCCCATATTTTATACCTAAATATATAATACCCAAAATTGTTCATGTATAATTTTTCAGTTACAATTATTATATTTTTAGATATATAAAGTTCTAAAGTTCTCAAAGTCCAAAGATAAATTTTTCTCAAAACCAAAATTCAGCTTATGAAAATCATTTTAGAAAGAATATTAAGATCTGAGAAAACACAATGCTATTGATCAGGGGAGATGGGATTATTTTGTTAGATGACTTTTTTTTTTTTAAGATTTTATGTATTTATTTGACAGAGAGAGAGAGATCACAAGTAGGCAGAGAGGCAGGCAGAGAGAGGGAGGGAAGCAGGATCCCTGCTGAACAGAGAGCCCAATGCGGGGCCGGATCCCAGGACCCTGAGACCATGACCTGAGTGGAAGGCAGAGGTTAACTACTGAGCCACCCAGTGGCTAAGTTTTACAACACCTAAGTTTTACAATTCTAGGGAATATTACCTGAGGTTTCCTTTCAATAGGTGATATTAATACACATTAATTTGATATATTTCCCATTCCCCCCTGGCTCATATATTTTAAAAAAGATTGTCTGGCTGTTCTATCCTAATTAAAAATTCAACAAAACTTGTTCTTTCTCAAACAGTCCCTTCCTTACCAAAGGAAAGATGACTTTCACTTTTCTTATTGGTGTTGTAATGGTAGTGGTGGTAGTAGTTCTGAACAATAAAAAATATAAAGTACTTAATTAGAGATAATGTACATTCTTCTCAACTTTATAAAGTGGCCTGATTAAGAAACACTTTAAGAGAATTTTAATATATTCCTCTTCTAACCCAGGATGTCAATATTCAAAATCAAAATAGGTTCAATTACCATTTCACCTAATGTTTAATATAGTTACAGGAGCATTTTAAAAAGCCACTTATATTAATCAGATATGAAGATAACTAGGAAAGAAATGGCTGCATAGATGTATTGCTTTGATTAATATAATGTAATTAAGTGAAGGTAAATGAGATTTTTCTACTGAATATTAGTAACAGGAGCGAAGTAAATTTAAAGAAGCAAATTAACACTGTTAGTGTCTCCTCAGCATATAGTAAAAGAAAAAAAAAATTGCAGAATGATAGGCCCAGGATACATATTGGTTGTATTCCTTTTTAATTACTCCTTCAATAACCAAGTCAAAGTATAGTAGAATTTATTAAGCCATCTTATATTAGCAAGAAGTTGGCTTTAAGATTTTACTTATTTATTTATTTATTTGTTTGTTTGTTTATTTGTTTATTTATTTTAGAGAGAGAGAGAGAGCACAAGCAGGGAAGGAGTGTGAGTGGGGAGCAGGGTATATAGGAGAAAAGGGAGTGAGAATCTGAAGCAAACTCTCTGCTGAGCGCAGAACCAAATGCCCATCTAGATTCCAGGAGCCAAAACCAAGAGTTGAATGCTTAACTGTCTGAGCCACCCAGGCACCCCTATTCAGAATAAATTATTATATAATTATTATGAAAGAAGATAATCTGGACCCTGATCTTTTTTAGTTGACTCAAACAAAATGATACATTGAAAAATCAGACTCACGTGAACAAACTTTCTAAAAATGTTGAAGTTATTTCAAACTTCTGTGACTAAAGGGATTCAAATCTTAAGTCCTAAATCTTTGAAAAATACCGTAGAAAAAAATTACATTTTCTAGTTAATTTGAACAAGATTAATACACAAAACCATCTACCAAGATCACAGTATGTCTTCACATTAGGAAGTATTTCTAAATACCTTTGTGAAAAATAATTTAAGCTTATCAACAAATTTTTAAATTTTAATAAAGCTAACATTAATAGTGCTATACTAAATGACCACTTTTAGAAGAAAGAAATCACAGATTCTACATAACACTGTTCTATCAGAAAAATACATATTGTGTTAGACTTTGACATAGTGTTAAGTGATGTATTGATAGAAGTGCTTTATCCATGTGGCTTTTCAAGGTGAAGTCCAAGGACCTGAAACAGTGCCATAACATGGGAGCTTATTTGAAACCCAGACTCTCTGGTCCTGGCTCAGACTTCTTAGATTACAAATTGCATTTTAAGTTCGTCAAATAGTATTCTAAGAAACTGATTCTCTAATTTGGCTAACCATTGGAAAAACATATTTTTTATTAAGTAGTGATGCTTTTTCAACTCTAAAAACTCTGATTTAATAAGCAACTAAGTTGCAGTGCAACTTAGACATGGATTTTTAAAAAAATATTTAAATTCAATTTAGTTAATGTATGGTATTATTAGTTTCATGGATAGTATTTGGCAATATATCAGTTGCATATAACACTCAGTGCCATTATATCAAGTGCCATCCTTAATATCTATTACCCAATTACCCCATACCCCCACTCACCTCCCTCTGGCAACCCTCAGTTTGTTCTCTATAGTTAAGAGTCTCTTATATTTTGCCTCCCTTTCTGGTTTCATCTTATTTTATTTTTTCTTCCCTTCATCTGTGTTCATCTGTTTTGTTTCTTAAATTCCACATATGAGTGAAATTATGTGGTGTATGTCTTTCTCTGACTTATTTCACTTAGCATAATACCCTCTAGTTACATCCATGTTGTTGCAGATAACAAGATTTCATTCTTTTTGATGGTTGAATAATATTCCATTGTATATATGTACCTCCTCTTCTGGGCTTTTTCAAATATTTGGGTGTGTGGAAATTGCTGCTATAAACATTAGGGTGTATGTGCCCCTTTTACTAGGTTACTAGGTTCGTATCCTTTGGATAAATACCCAGTAGTGCAGTTGCTGGGTCATCAGGTAGTTCTATTTTTAACTTTTCAAGAAATGTCCATACTGTTTTCCAGAGTGACTGCACCAGTTTGCATTTGCACCAACAATGCAAGAGTGTTTCCTTTTCTCCACATCCTTGCTATCATCTGTGATTTCCTAACCCGGTAATTTTGGCTGTTCTGATGTGTGTGGAGTGGTATCTCATTGTGGTTTTGTTTTGTATTTCCTGATGCCTTGTAATGTTGAGCATTTTTTTATGTGTCTGTTGGCCGTTTGTATGTATTCTTTGGAGAAATGTCTCTTCATGTCTTCTTCCCATTTCTTGACTGGATATATTTTGTTTCTTGGGTGTTGAGTGTGATAAGTTCTTTATAGGCTTTAGATACTAACCCTTCATCTAACGAGTCATTTGCAGGTATGTTCTCCTATTAGATAGGTTGCCTTTTAGTTTTGTTGACTGTTTCCTTTGCTATGCAAAAACTTTTTTTTTCTCTTTTTTTAAGGATTTTATTTATTTATTTGACAGACAGAGAGATCACAAGGAGGCAGAGAGGCTGGCAGAGAGAGAGGGGGAAGCAGGCCCACTGCTGAGCAGAGAGCCCGATGTGGGGCTCTATCCCAGGACCCCAAGAAATGCAAAGGCTTAACCTACTGAGCCACCCAGGTGCCCCTGTGCAAAAGCTTTTTATCATGATGAAGCCCCAGTAGTTCATTTTTGCTTTTGTTTTCCTTGCCTTTAGAGATGTGTCTAGCAAAAATTTCCTAAGGCCAAGGTCAAGGTGGTTGCTGCCTATGTCCTACTCTGGATTTTGACGGGTTCTTTTCTCTCATTTAGGTCTTTTAACCATTTTGAGTTCGTATATGGTATAAGAAAGTGGTCCAGTTTCATTCTTCTGCATGTGGCTGTCCAATTTTCCCAACACCGTTTATTGAAGAGACTGTCTTTATTCCATTGGATATTCTTTCCTACTTTGTCAAAGATTAGTTGACCATAGAGTTGAAAATCCATTTCTGGTTTATTCTATCCCATTGGTCTCTGTGTCTGTTTTGTGCCAAAATAAAAAACTGTCTTGATGATTATAGCTGTGTAATGCAGCTTGAATTACCAGGATCATGATGCCTCCAGTTTTTTTCTTTTCTTTTTTTTTTTTTTTCAACATTTGTTTGGTCATATATTCAGCATGTTTTCTGGTTCATTACACATTTTAGAATTGTTTGTTCCAGCTTTGTGAAAAATGATGAAGGTATTTTGATAGGGGTTGCATTGAATGTGTAGATTCCTTTGGGTAGCATAGAGATTTGTTCTTCCAGTCCATAGAGCATTGAATGTTTTTCTACTTCTTTTTGTCTTCCTCAATTTCTTTCATAAGTCTTCTCTCAAGTGATTTAAATAAGCAGCAAATTTTGAGAACCATTGTTCTAAGATGCTTTATCAATCACCAATAGATAACTTATTGGCACCTGTGACACACCTAACCAAAGTCAATTACATTGATAGTTTTTATTTCTGTTAAAGAGGAATTAACTTTTTTCAGGTTTCTTTTTAAAAAAAATACATTGTTGAAAAATAATATGTTTTTGAAAAGTGCATAATTCAAAGATTTATAATTTAGATAATAGACTTATTTCCAAAGTTTTCTCTTTAAAGAGATTGTGAATACATTTGTAATTGAAAATCAATTTAATTACATTATTAACATGTGTCTTTAATTTTATAGTTTTTAAAATTAATCATATTATAAACATTTCTGTCTTTAATCCAATTTCAAAATATAAGTCCTTTTTTGAAGTTAAAAGTACAACTTTATTTATTTTGATTATTTAAGTGTTGGTTTATGCTGGAGTTTGAGGTTATTTTCAGAATTGAAATAGCAGATTTATGGAAAGGTCACATATTCTTCATTGCCCTACACAGTACACATAAGTTTTTGTCTTACTGAAAGTGAATATTTTAATCTTTACCAGCCATTTTTTTAATAGAGTTATATCTATCTCAATTATTATGTCCTTAGGGCACAGATATCACTCCTGAAACCTATTTTGTGATATTTTGGATAGTACCAGTTTATAAATGGCTATTTAATAAATACCAGAGGTGATGATTACTGTACAGTCCTTTCCCTGAGGCAATATAAGAATGCATTATGTGAAATAATATAGCTTTTATTTCAATTGAACTATCTGAAGTTAATAATCCCATATGATAATTTACAATTCACCCTGATGACCCTTCCAGTAAGCATAGAAATGGTATGTCTTTTTGTTTTTGTTATAATAAGAACTGTTCATTGGTAACTCTTTTTATGATTTTTCTTCTCCATACTTTTTAACTTACACTTGTTCTTGGGTGGAATATGAATTTTCTTTTTTTAAAATTTTTTTTGAGTATGAATTTTCGATAGATCGTGGTAATGAGAAGGTTAATAAAGGAGAAGAAGATATTAAATGTAGAAAAGTAGAGAATATATTAAATCACTTATAACTAGCTAATTAATATCTGAGTTAATGGTCTAAACATACTAATTTAAACTAGTTAAGTAACACCTTGTACCAACTTATAGTGTCAAATATATATGTTATTTTATCATTTTTGATTTGATAAGTCATTATGCTAACCATACGCATTCTGACTGCCATATAATCATTGATATAGTTTTAAGGTACTTTAAAAGTGTTTAAATATGCCTAAAACTTTATAAGGAGAATTATAAATCCTTGAGTCTTCACTGTTTTAAGGAGAACAAAAGTTATCATCTCCACAATCCAATCCTCACTGTTAGGTTTAAAGTTTTGAAACCAGAACTTCTGACTTCTAGAGCAATGTCATTCAGTTTTGACTGGGTATTAAATAGTCAATCAGCCCAAACTGACTGGACATTATGTAGACATCAGGAGTTCTGAACTTTTATCATAAATGCATTTGAAAATCCTGAGTTTTAGATTCTTTTTAATACATGTAATTGTTACTAAAGTTCTGGATTGAACTTTGATAGTTTTCAATAAAAAAGGTATTTGGAAGTTATACCTTAATATTTTATGATCCATAAGCTTATGCCTTTTCTCTATTTATATATAAAATTAATGCAGTAAGTTATGTTTACTATATTGCTATAGATTTCCTATGTGAACTTTTTTCCATGAGAGGAAAAAAAATATACCTCCCCAAAAAAGTACTTTATTCAAAAAGCACTGAATGAAGGGAAAGTCATATCAGAAACATGAAAATGACAGAGTAACAAAATAACATTACAATATTTAGTTAAAAGGTAGATTTCAAAAACATAGGATATGATTAGAAGTGCTTATTTAGGAATTTGAATTCATTTTGTACCTAAAATACCAACAGCATTAGTTGTAGAGATAATCATTTAAGTTTGGTTTCTAGTACTAGAAATTTAAAGGAAAAAAAAAAAAAACCTTACTCAATTCTTAAGACTGTTATGCATTAATTAAAGACTATAAAGCATCTTGCAAATAAAATGCTACATACATACCTAATAAGGCTAATAATGTTTATAATGATACCAGCTGTTGAAATCCAGCAAATATACATAATTAATGGAAGTTGAAGTTTACCTACAGCTTTTCCATCTGCTTCATTAGAATACAATTTCCAAAATTAAATATGGTACTTTTACGTTAGAAGGCAAGGTTTTTCTTCATACCTGTTCTAAAATATGTGTTTTTTTTTAATGTGGCCTAAAAATATACTTAATGTCTTCTTTCAAGAAACTATCCAAAGGAAACTTTTATGATAAACACATTTGGAAATACCATCTTTTTCTCTAATTTAATTCTATTTGTATATGTGTCGATTTCAATACCTTACTTAGAAGTGAATAGTAACAATAATTTAACTTGATTTGTGTCACCAACATTGCGTAGGGCTATCTATCAAGCGCTATACATTTCATTACTTGGGTAACATCCAAAACAGGTCTGTGAGATAAGTATTGCTAATAGCTCAGTTTTATAGTGTAGAAAACTAAGGGCCAATCAGGTATTAATACAGAGATAACGTTTAAAAAACAGAGAAAATACCTTTATAATTTAACAAGGTGGCCCTAAAAATAGAGAAAAAAATAATCTAAAGTTTACAGGCAACAGTAAAAGAGAAAATGAATATAAACATACAGTATGCGCTTTGAAAAAGCTAACTGTGAGGTTCAGCATGAGTGGGATGAGACTCCTTATAACATCTCAGTTTCCTGATGCAGAGAAGATGAATTGGTAGAACATTGAGTATCCTCAATTACAGGTTTCAATTTGGAGAGAATAAATACAAATGAGGTAAATAGATGTCAGTGGAACAATTTAAGGCTTTAAAAATTAAATATGCCTTTGCTACATGGAATGAATTCTTGGAAGGCATTTATTAAGACCTAGGAGAGTGCATAGCCCAGGAATGCATATCCCAAGTGACACTCAGTTCCATTTCTCCCCAGTCCCTCATGCCTTCATGTTTCAGAAATAAGGACAGAAAACAAGACTTAGCCTTCAAACTCTAGCTTGACATTGGAAAATAAACTGATCTTAACCAGGTGAGAAGAGTGTGAGGAATTCAACTAAGCTACATGAGAGTAAATGGGGAAGTTCTGGAAGTTCTGGCTATCAACATAACTTAAGCATACATAAAGAAGATAGGAAAAAAATATTGGAAGTTATGGATTTCTTCCTATAAAGCAGTGAAAAAAAATGGCATCATGAAGATGAAGAACTCAGTCTGTAAGAAAACATAACTCCAGGTAATAAGTACATATCACAGTATAACATATCACACAGATAACTGTATGCACAAACTTAATAAAAATACAGAGACAGTAAATAAGAACTCAAACTCCAGATAAAACAAATTATAAACAATTGGATGACAAGTATATAGTTGAAAGCCATTCAGAAAAATAAGCAATGCTAGTGTAATAAATCAATAAATAACATCCAAAGACATAACTAGGGAGCTGAAAAAATAGAATTGTGGCATGGAGGAATAAATTAAAATAATCATATTGAGTATGAAGAAAAAAAAGGCAAAGAATAAAACATGTAAAGAGGGACTGTAGTTCTGTGTGACAGTCTAACACAAGGATAATTGTCATTGCTGAATTAGAATGACTGAAGAAAGAAGGTAGAAAAAGTGTTGAAAGTTGGAATACAAAAGGTATACGTTCTAGAAATCAGAGGAAGATATGCAGTCCCCTAGGACACAACATAAATGATGGGAAAAATTAAAATAATTACCATCAAAACATAACTTGTTTTAATTATTGAACTTCAAGCTTGAAGAATTCTTCAGAAACCTATTTGAAAAAATAAGTCAGCCGTAGTGGAAAGATTAGGTAAAATGTATCTCCATCAATACCATGTAGAAGAAAAATGTGGATGTTGGGGTTTTGGATGATATTTGCCTTTGGTATTTTTACATTTTTAATTACTTGTTCTGTTTTTTGAAGAGATCAGCATGTTGACACATCTACCTGGTGTCAGTGGATGAAGGTGTAACACCACAGAGAAGTTTAAATCAATTCCCATGATGGAAGAAGCTCTCACTACCTCCCTAAAGAAAAGTCAGTAAGATAAGTGATGTCTAGACTTCTTTAAAAAAATACGTTAATGTTCTTATCTCCCTCTGGTTCCTTAGGGTTGGGAGGGATGGATGTTAAAAAAACAAAGCAAAAAACATCCTGACCCCTAACTGGTATGGAGAAGAAATGCCTGCTGGTTGCTAACTCTAGTGGTGAGGAACAGTAGCTTCCCCAAGCAACAAAAAAGGGAATGTGTCAGCAAAAAGTGAATCAAAATACCACAGAAAACAAATCTACATGCCAAGTGTTACTGCCCATGAAAGCAGAAGAAAATTTCAGTGAATTTCCAGTTTATGAAGCAGAAGGGAAAAGATCTTTGCAAACTTGATGCTCATAAAAGCATTTCCATCACAATGGGAAATTCCCTACCATATTGTACACAAAATTTGGAAAATCTTATTATGAGTCACTTTAAAAAAAACATTAGTACTACAAATCCTTATTTAAAAATTAACACCATTCAATACATTTTTATATTTTGCTATTACTATTTATTAATCTGAAAGTATAGTTCTGTGCATAATTCGTGGTAGCCTTTCTCTAATACATTTAAATATTTTACAGTTGGCTTTTATCTTTTAGATTCTATTCTAGGTTACAAAGTTATAGCAGTGAATAGAATAAAGGAAATGCTATGCCCTCAAGAAGCTTTCATTATACAAGAGACAGAAAACAAACAATACATAAATTATAAGAATATTAGAAGTTGGTACATTAAATGGAGAAAATAAAATTTAGAAAAAAGTACACGATATATAGGATGTTGATAACAGAGTAGTGGTTTGGCATTTTAGAGGGGGTTGTTGGGTATGCATCTCTACAAAGGAGCAATTTGAGCAAAGACTTGCACGAGGCTCCAGGAGTAGCCCTGTGAAGATCTGAGGGAAGAGCTCTGGGGTGAGAGAAAATTGTAGGTGAAAATATGCTGAGGCAGAACATGCCTGGCATTCTCAAGAAAGCAAAGAAACCAGTGTGTCTGGAGCAAAGTAAGAAGAAAGGAAAATAATAGTGATAAGGGTAGAAAAATAAGGGTAGGTTAGAGGGTTTGTATTCAAATTAAAATGGGGTGCCGGTAGAGGATTCTGAGCAGAAAGTGACCCAATCTGATTTGCTTTTTGAAATGATCACTGAAGAGACAGATGCCTGGGTGGCTTAGTTGGTTAAGCATCTGCCTTTTGTTCAGGTCATTTCAGTGTCCTAGGATTGAGTCCTGCATAGGGGCTCTCGGCTGTCTTGGGAGCCTCCTTCTCCCTCTGCCTGTCCCTCCCCCTGTTTGTGTGCTCCCTCTCTTTCTCTGACAAATAAATAAATAAATGCCTTTAAAAAAAAGGATCACTGGAGTTGTGTTGAGATTATACTTTAGGGGTACTAAGTTGGGGGAGGCAGAGAAGTTTGGAGGCTAAAATAATAATCTGGGTGAGAGAAAATGGTTGCTTGGGCCACAGAGGTGACTGTGAAGATGTCAGTGAAGTATTCAGACTTTGATTGTAAATGTGTGTGAGTGTATGTGCGTGCACACAACCTGATCAATTTTATTGAGGCATAATTTACATAAAACAAAACATAGTTATTTTTAGTTTGCTGTTCATGGAGCTTTCAAAATCCAGATATAGAACATTTCATCCCTCAAACTTCTGTTATTCACTTTTGCCATCAATGCACCCCACCAATGCAAGCCTCAGCAGCTACTAATTTGCTTTCTGTCATAGGTTTTATCTGTTCTATAATTCATATTAATAAATTTCATATTAATGAGATCACACAGTATGTCATTTTGAGGTTTCATTTCTTTTGTTCAGCATAACATTTTGGGATCTGTTAATGTTGCCCATATCAATAGTTTATTTCCCTGTATTGTTAAGTGATGCCAAAATATATAATATATAAACATATATATAATATACATATTATATATAATATACATTATATGTATTTGTGTATATATATATATATATATATATACATACTGTAATTTGTTTATCCATTCACTACTTGATACAGATTTGGCTTATTTATGATTTGGAGTTAGTATGAATAAAGCTGCAATGAATACTGACATATATTTTTATCCCCTTGCATAAATACCTGTGAATGGAATGGCCAGATCACATATTAGATACATGTTTTACTTTTTAAAGAATATCTCCAAAGTCATTATAGCATTTTGCCTTTCAACCAGGCATGTATAAGAGTTTCAGTTGTCCAGAATTTTTGCTCACACTGGTTATTATCTATCTTTCCCCTAATGGGGAACATAGCAGTAGTAGAATTTCTTTGTTAGTTATTTACTTAATGGTAACTAATGATGTTGAACATCTTTTCCTATGCTTATTGGATATATATACATATATATTTTTTAAATAATTATGCAAATTAATTGCCAAGTCATGTTTTATTATCAAGATTTAGGAATTGCCAAATTCTGGATTCTGTTATCTATTATGAACGTGTTAAATAAAATATGCCTATTATGAATAGAAGAAATATGAAGGGATTAAATATTGACAGGATTCAATAATGCTACAAAGGGATTAAATAATGCTACAATGACATAGGGGATACATATATCTTTTTGAATTAATGTTTTCATTTTCTTTGGTAAATACCCAGTAGTGGAATTACTGTATCATATGGTAACTCTATTTTTAATTTTTTAAGGGACCTCATACTGTTTTCCACAGTACTGCACCAGTTTGCATTCCCACCAACAACGTATGACCATTCCTTTCTCTCCACATCTTTGCCAGTACTTATTATTTCTTATATTTTTGATTTTAGCCATTCTGACAGGGATGAGATGATGCCTAACTGTTGTTTTGATTTGCATTTCCATGATGATTTGTGATGTTTAGTCCAGTATTAGTTACAATGGCCAAGATGTGGAAGTAATCCAAGGGTCTATCCATAGATAAATAAAGAAGATACCATGTATATATATACATATGTATGTGTGTATATATATATATATATATATATATACAGGAATATTACTCAGCCATAAAAAAGAATGAAATCTAGCCATTTGCAGCAACATGGATGGATCTAGAAGTTGTAATGGAGGTGAAATAAATCAGAAAGATAAATACCATATGATTTCACTCATATGTGGGATTTAAGAAACGAAACAAATGAACAAAGGAAAAAAAAAAGAGAGACAAATGAAGAAGTTTACAGAAAAGACCCGTGTTGGAAATCTGCATTTTAGAGCTGTCAGTGTGTAATGTGTAAAATGTCACTCAAAGCTATGAGACTGGACGGGATATCAATCATAAGCTGATTATTAGTAAAAAGAGAAGATCCATGGATTGAGACACACCAGCAATAGCATTTGGGAAAAAGCGAAGCCAGCAGAGAAAACAGAAGCTTGTATGAGTAGCGTGTATGGTGGGAGAAAAACCAGGGGAGTATGTGGTTTGCTGGAAGGCCAGTAATGAAACATATAAAAGGTGAGCACTGAACAACAGTGTCAGAGGTTGTTAACATGTCAAAGTTTAAGTTGTGGACAGAAAATTTCCATTCTACTTAATAAGAGAGGTCTTTGATGACCTTAACAAGAGCATTTTCTATGTAGTAGCCAGGTCAAAAAAGGTAATTGGTGTGAAATTAAAGAAAGGATGACTAATTAATAAAACCAAGCAGCGATCACTTTGTTGATACCACAAAAAGATCCAGTAACAGATTATAGACTTCATAATAGATATTCACAACACCATCTATAAAGTAGGCCTGCAGAAAAATCAAACCTGAATGTAGAAAGTGTTAAGTAGCACCATAGGGTTGCTACACCTAAAACTCAATTTTGAAAATAAATACATGGAAAGAAAAAAACAATATGATGAAAGCCAAGCCAATAGATCAAAATAGACAATAAATTTACAATCAGTTATAAAGTGTTTACTAATTTCTTAGATATTGATTTGGTCAAATAGGCTGAAAAGAAACACATTTGTGAAAAATTTGGAGAATTTCAAGTACTGATGAGCCTTTTATTATTAAAGAAATAATTTTGTTGTCTTAAAATGGCATTGCAGCTTTTTTTAAAAGTCTTTATCTTTTAGAGAGACATTCTGGAGTGTTTACGGGTAGCTAGCCACATCTAGAAATTGCTTTAAAAGAATTAAACATGAGGAAAGAGAGTGGGGGTATAGACAAAATAATACTGTCCATAGGTTAATAATCAATGAAACTGGGTGATGTATATGTGTAGATTTATTACATAATTCTCTTTAGTTTTTAGTATATATGATAATTTTTATAATAAAAGGTCAAAAAATAAAAAGCCCAGATAATTTATTCCATATTAAAAGAGAGAATGAGTGGGAAGAGAGGTATCAGAGAAAAGAAGTTATCAATGACTTTTTGAAGGAATTACACTAATTATATTTTTTTAAAGCAGTGAAACCTCAAGAGGATTTTTATAATGTGAGAGAGATAACATTTTATTTGTGAAGTGACAGGAATGATCTAGTAGAGTTGAAAAGTTGATGGTGAAGGACAGAGAAAAGATTCTGTACAACTCAAGTCCTTGGATAGGAAATACAGACCCCTCAAATGGAAACTGGTACACACATGGAATAGTTGCCTTTGGACTACAGCACAAACTGTTCATCTTTAATATAAAGAGAGAAGGTGGATAATGTGGGTACCTATGTTGGGGGACAGGAACATACACTAGCGGGAGTTTCAGCAAATTGTCTTCTGTTTGAAAATGAAATAAGAAGCAAGGTCACCAGCTGAGAAATGTTAGCAAGAAGATGTCGTTGAGTTTATAAAGAAAGTAACAGAATGAAGACAACTAGGAAGGGGTATAAACAAGGCTGGAAAATTAGGTTATGGCCTTATTTCTCATGTGAAAAGATTTTCCATCTTCCTAAAAACAGAAAACCATTAACTATGGATTAATGGTTTAATGGATTATGGATTATGGATAAACAATTATCAAATGTATGTTTCTAAAAAGACTCTGGTTATAGCCCGGAAACATAATTAGGGATGTAAGAATTGGATGCAGATACATGTATGTTGAATGTCATGGATGAAATGGTTCAAAACTATACTGACTGATTTCATCTCAGATTCCTGACCATAAATCTCAAGCGGGCCTTTGATACTCTCTGGCATGCAAACTACATTTCTCTAGTTACTCCCTCTTCTACTCTTCTAAATAACTCTTTAAGATGTTCTCCTTTCTTCTTAAAAGGCATCTGCTGCCCAAATAATTAGTTTAACAACAATGTGTGAAATTAAATAAAGAAAGGAAATGATTAGCTAATGGATAGTTAATACCTGTTAGTCATTTGCATTATGTAAAGTAGTTTCCCAGCCACAAATTCCGGGAATATTTTATCTTTTAGACTTGAAATTATAGGGGTTTTTTGTTTGTTTGTTTGTTTATTTGTTTGTTTGTTTTAATTTTTGTGCTCCCAAGATCTAGTAAAATATCTGAGTGTTGGTAGGCCCTTAGTAACTGCTTATTGAATGAAAATAGTTAATACAACTGTTCAAAACTTTGATACATTGACGCTTACATAAGGAAACTAGATCTTAAAAGTTACTTTTTAAAATAAGAACACAATAAAATACTCATTTATAAACTTGCTAAAAAGTTGGTCTCCCTGCAGATCTTAGCATATATGTGATCATAAAAATATAGAAAATATAAAATCAATTCTACATTCAGGTATGTTATAGGTATGTGTCTGTATTTAACTATCTTTAAAAACACCTACGTGCCAAATGCCTGAGACATTACTGGCACATAATAGTATAAGGGAAGAAAAAAGTTTTTCTCAAAACTTATAGGGTCCCTGGCTAGATCTGAAAATTAAACTGACAAAGACAGGGATGCCTGAGTGGCTCAGTTAAGCGGCTGCCTTAGGCTCAGGTCATGATCCCAGTGTCCTGGGATTGAGTCCCACATCGGGCTCCTTGCTCAGCAGGGAGCCTGCTTCTCTCTCTGCCTCTGCCTGTGCTCTCTCACTCTCTCTCTGACAAGTAAATACAATCTTAAAAAAAAAAACTGACAAAGAGAGATTAACAGGATAAAGTCATAAATATTTTATTAAATTTTTACATGTTTAGGGAAACCTTCATAAGAAATGAAGATCTAAAAAGTAACAAAAAAATTAAAAAATGGTGATTTGACAAGACTGAGGGCTTTATGTAGGGTTAGTGTAAATAGTAAAGAAGTAACCAGGAAGATGAGGATTAGTTTAACAAGGTTTGTTTGTATAGATTTCTTTACCCTCAATTCCCCATATCTAATGATAAGAATGTCTTCTCTCATCCTGGTATAGGGACAGTACCTTTCACATGGGAGTTTTATGACTTCTTTCATGGAAGAAGGGCAGGGGTAGAGAAGACTTACACTGTTTCTGTCATTTTAAAAAAGTTCCTTTAGCTAAAGATATTTAATATAACAAATTACCATTTTTTTTTAATTTTTTTTAAGATTTTATTTATTTATTAGTTAGAGAGAGAGAGAGCGAGCACAGGCAGACAGAGAGGCAGGCAGAGGCAGAGGGAGAAGCAGGCTCCCTGCGGAGCAAGGAGCCCGATGTGGGACTCGATCCCAGGACGCTGGGATCATGACCTGAGCCGAAGGCAGCCGCCCAACCAACTGAGCCACCCAGGCGTCCCAACAAATTACCATATTTTGAGGTAATATGCTGTGAACCCCCCTCAGTAACATAATAGATGCTCCATAAATACTTTTGAATGAATAAATAAGTAAAAGAATGAATGAATTAGGCTATAGTTATACATGTGTATGTTGTCTGTTTATAACATAGAGCAGAATACTTTCTCCTAAAGTAGGACTTGTGTCTCCATTGTTCATCTCCCCTTGATGTCTGACCCTGGCACATTTTACAGTTTTGGTAAGTCAGAAGTTACATTTATCACCACTTAAAGGGCATTTTTGCATCTCATATTATGCTGGAGCTTACATTTCTGCATTTGAGATTCATCAAAACTATACATTCATGAGCATCTCCCATATTGTCAGTTTGAGATAATGGAAACAGAGGCAATAACTGCACAGCGAAGGCCACTCAGACAATGTCACCACCAGGATAAAACCTCACATTCTTTTTTTAAGATTTTATTTTTAAGTGATCTCTCCATCCAGTGTGGGGCTCCAGTGCAAACTATGAGATTAAGAGTCTCACACTCTACTGACTGCTCCAGTAAGATGCCCCATAAACCCAAAATTTTGATTGTTAGTCACTGAGTGTTACATGATGCTCTTTCTCAAGTGATGCTAAGAAAGTCACATTTATATTCATAACTTTATATATAGTTATTTTGAGAAGAAGTAGTTTAGCATAGTGATTAAGAGTGAACATTGAAGGGGTGCCTGGGTGGCTCACTGGGTTAAAGCCTCTGCCTTCGGCTCAGGTCATGATCCCAGGGTCCTGGGATCGAGCCCCACATAGGGCTCTCTGCTCAGCAGGGAACCTGCTTCCTCCTCTCTCTCTCTGCCTGCTTCTCTGCCTACTTGTGATCTCCATCTGTCAAATAAATAAATAAAATCTTTAAAAAAAGAAAAAAAGAGTGAACACTGAAGCCAGATACTGAGGTTCAGATCTTTCTCCCCTACTTAGCTTAGACAAATTACTAACCTCTTAGTTTCTTCCTCTGTAAGTGGCAATAGTATTAAATAGTAACTGCCTCAGAATTGTCTGTTTGTATTGAATTAATGAAGACATTATTTATAATTGCTTAGAGCAGTTTCTTGATTACAAGTGATATAGAAGTATTTGTTACATAACTAAATAGGTATAAAGATTTATTTCTATTTTGTATGCCTTTGGTTCTGAGCATGATTATAGAGTTGAGGATTAGCAACTACTCTGTAACTCATCCCTCCTATATTTGAGATCCCGGAAGTAAAAAAAAGGGGGAAAATAAAAGGCAGGGGAAATGACCCAAGTCAAATCTCATTGTTCACATGTCTATCAAATATCTTAATGATTTTAAATGAAAAGATAATGGAGTCTTTATGTAATACTTTTACCAGAATTTAATTGTTTTAAGTTGTTCATAGTGAACGGAATTTGTCAATTTTAGAGGGCAGGGCACATTGGATAATATCATGAATTTGAAATTTTTAGAGTATAAAATGGAGATCTTTAATGATTAAAAAATCTCCCTTTGGGTAAGTGATACTTACCCACACTCATTTATTGGAGGCCTCAAATGCCTGTGCATCTAAACACAGCAAAAAAAAAAAAAAAAAAAGAGTGAGGGGAGATATTTTTGAGGACTCAAACTTCTCACTTGCCAGTGTCTACCGATTATATCTATTCTTTCAAATTTTGGTAGGCTTGATACTGGAGAAGACACTTAATTCTTCTCAGCTAAATCTATCAAGTGATCCCTTTTTAATAAACAGTGGCACTATGGAAATGATTGTTTTTAAGATCCATGTTCATAAATGTCCAAATCACCATTGATCAGGAACCCGGATGAGATGGAAAAACAATGAGAAAATTTGATGCCACAATAAAGTCTACTCATCTATGATGTAAAATAGGAAAACTTGAGGCAGGTTTTAGGGGCTAGTCTGACCAGTGGAATTTCAAAAAATTATACTTAAACTCAAGGTAACTGTCCAAATGGGTGGATATGGAATATGCTACTGGATGGAAAGGAAATTAGCAAAAATTTCAACTCTCTGTTGTTAGCAGTTAAGGCGAAAACTAGATGTCTAGAAGTAGCTTTCTTAATGGAATAAAAAGACATAAAACCAGAAATTCTTTGTCACAGGAAAAACTTTCTTGTGCTGCCATAACCATCTAAATAACTGGTATGTTTATTAGTAAATTAACTCCATTAAGACCACTGGTTACTCTAAAAAATACAAAAGAATGATGGTCATGGTCCCGTGACCATGGAATCCCAAGTGTATTCTGCTAAAGAATTGGGGTTCTTTGTAGTAGAAGCCTAGCAAATCATTATTGACTCAGAAACATAGATTCTTAGAATTAACCATGGGGTGGGGTAAAGGTTGGCATTTCCAGAAAATCCTGAATGAAAGAAATTCTTTAGGTTGCCAAATATCTTCCAATAAATGTGTTTAAGCAGACATTTCTAAATAGCGACAGTTAACTTGTTGGTAAAGGAAGGTTTTTGGCAGATTGACTTTGATAGAGGTTAACCGTTCATGCTTCTTTTGAAAAATAGAAATTTTATAAATGAAGGCAGTCTAAACTGGCTTTATGATGGCCTATTTAATTTAATGTCATTGACGGGGACTGTGATAATATTCTAATAGGAATAAAGAATTCCCCAATCTTCTGTACCTTATGTAATGTTGTTCTTGAAGCCTGGTGAATATTTAGGAGTCTGTAGCTGACTTACTCTTCATGCAAGGAGTTGCATGGAAGAGTTGCCAACTATGAAAAAGAAGCAGCAAATTGGTGGAAAATAGAAAAGGAAGACAAGAAAATGTTAAGGGATACCTGGTGTAACTTCACAGAATGGGATAAAAATAAACTTGATAGGATTCCCATTAAGGGATTAACAGCTTATTATCAATATAGGGTAGTCACCTCTTATGCTGCCATATCTAATATTCTCTCTTTATTTTTAGCCTAAAGAAATTTCAATCCGATCATGAGGATCATGATAGTTAGAGTGAAATATATTGAATAGACAGGGAGTAGGGGAGGGAGGTTGTAGGTGTACACTAACAATAAACTGAAAGGCCTAGATTTGCATCTCCAATCCCTGGATGAGATCTTAAGACGTGCAAAGAATTGAGTGATTTGTCCAGGTTATGGTGTACAACACATCTTAGATTTCTAGATGCAGGAGTTCAATATAAGCCCCTTATGGATACAGAGGATATTCTGATAGAGTGAAGGCTATAGAGTGAAGACTATAGAGTGAAGGCTATACTGGGAGCATATGGAAATGTGTGGTAGAGGAAATAAAAGTGAAGCTGGAATAACAAATTGTCGTTGAGCTGGAAAGATTAGTCTGTGGTCACATAGACCTCACTTGAGTGAATAATTTAGGTGGATATTGTGTGTGAATGGGGCATGTTTCTTTTACCTTTCCCATAGACTAAATCTGTTCTTCAACCAGTTAACTGGTCAAGCTAACTGTTGAACTTGTCCCATCTCTCCTCTATAGCAAACTTTAAGCAATAGAGTATTACAGGAGGACAGTGGGAGATTACTGCTATGATTAAGGGAATGGTTGAAGGGTGATTTTTAATTCCCCCTAAAGTCATTTTTATCAGTCCTCTATGGCCAGTATGCAAAATAGATGGTTCCAGGAGTTTGGCAATAGACTAACAGAATTAAACAAGGTGGTTCCTTAGATTAATTCACCGGTACTTGAAATAGAATAGGCTCTATTGGAAATGCCACAAGCTAGAGGGGACAGCAGGATACAAGGCTAATGCCTTCATTTCCATACAAATGTGGATTCCATCCAGGCTCAAAGGTAAGATTGCCAGATTTTGAAATAAAACATAGAAGCCCAGTTAAATTTGAATTTCAGATTAAAAAAAAATACTTTCTTTTAGTATGTCTTAAGATATTGCATGGGACAAATAATGTATTTTGTCTGGCAACTTTATGTGGCATTCTTCTAGATTGGAATTTAGTATACAGATACTGTTTTGGTACAGGGATATTTGAATTGCCATACTTTAGTGATACAGGACTTGGACTTGGTAACCATTTAAAGTGTGTTAATACACTACATTGATGATATCATGATTTGCCTCCGGTGATAAAGAAGCTTAGGAAGTGTTAAGGACTGTGATCACTACTACTACAAACTGAGACTAATTGACCAATCCAACGAAAATTCAAATGTCAGCCCAGTCTGTGAAATTCCTGGGAGTTCTGTACTCAAAGACTGTCTGTGCAGCTGCTCTTCTCTAGATAGACATACACTGCCTTGTTGATAGGGTGTTGGTGTAAACTGCCCCAATTATAAAACGACATCACGTAGTTTAGGAACCAAAAATACTGATGCTGGGTGGGTGAAGTAAGAGAGATTAAAATACAGATGATGATGCTCAGCAAGGATTACTCATAAGATGGAAATAGTATATCCCTAGGCATACTTAGGGAAAATTCAAAGGAATTCACCTGTTCATGAGCAGATTAATTCACTGCCCATTGGACTGACTATAGAGCACTCCAAGGACTTTTCCAGCTTCCATTGCTCCATAAGCTGAACAATATGATTCTCCCCAATTGAGGCAAAACAAATTTCCTGGATCCCAATGGAGGTTTTCCTTGTAGTTTGAAAATCATCTGCAGTACACCCTGCAGATGGTAAAATCTTAGTGACAAAAGGTCAGAGCTGACAGTTGTTTATTTTGCAGTAGAAGAGAAATTAGGCTTGGGTGCTTAGAGCACTGTTTGAATATTTACAGACAGTTGGGTAGTAGCTAGTGCCCTTGTAATATGGATAGGCAAATGCATCTTAGATGTCTAGACAATAAAAACACCATTCTATGGAGTTCTTAGTAATTGAAGTTCCTGTGAGAATTTACAGAAAGAATTAAAGTGGTTCATGTAGACAACTGTGCATGTATGTGAGTGTAATATGCACACACCCCACACAACCATACAACAAACACAATCAAACCCAAAAATCATTTGCCAGCTCAGAAAGGGATTGGGATGCTAAAGCAGATGCCTCTGTGAGACCTCCAAGTCTTCCTCCCTAGGTATGTATGAAACATACTGAAACACAGGCACTCACCATTCACTGACAGAGAAAACATGTATTACCCTGGCATCCTATGAAAGTTATGTAATGAACAGAAACTGTACCCATTTTCAGTAGCAGAGAATTCACTTGAAAATGATTTGGGGAAATTTTTTGGCACAGTCATGAGCCCCACCATATCTAACAAGTAGATAATTGGATCTATACCAATAACTCTAGGTTGCTACACATTGTTGTTAGGTAGGATTGATACTTACTCTATGCTTTACTTATCTTTAACAGAAGTAACTTTTGATAATACAACTAAAAGTTTGAGAAAACAAATTCTCCGTCATCATATTATACAGTTCACTGCTACCAATATAAAAAGAGAATGAACAAACGAAAGAAAGGAGGAAACAAAGAACAAGAAAAAGCAAGGAAACATATTACAGGGACACACCATATTCCTACTATACCTTCAGAACTCTGATCTCACTTAAAGTTAAAATGAGTAATTGAAGCACCTGTTACTCAAAATATGTGATGAAAATGTTTAATTTAAAGTATGAATTTTTTAAATAAGTGTACCCTCATGTTGCATATGAACTGAAGTAAGCTAGGGACGTGATTGGAAAGATTTCAAAGATCAAACTTGAGAATGAGGAATGGAGGAGAATGCAAACACAGAACTGTCTATCTTTCCCACCTCAAAAATTCTTTGATTTTTTTTTTCTTTCCTGATCCTGTAGTCCCAGGCCTAGGTGTGAATCTGTGTATATCCAAAGAAGTTGATATAAATACAGAAGATACACTTTCTATGCTGTTATATTTGACAGCAGTGTGTTGTGGAATGCATCATCATTTCACCCCATATAGCCAACCAGATTGGGTTAATTCTGATTACAACACTTCACCTTCAAGAGAAAATCATGTGTTTTTGTTGCTGTTGTTTTTTGGTTTGTTTGTTTGTTTTTGTTTTTTTCACCAGTCAAATCCATTGGCATCCATCTCAAGTGGCTCTGATAAAAAGTATTAGTCAGTTTTATCTTCCCTATTGGTAAGAAGTAAAGCTGAGCCAGTAGGAGAAATTCTAAACCGAAGAGATTCTGTCATTAGGAGGAATGCTTTTAAGTGGGAAAGAGTATCAGGAAGTCAGTCATGCCATTTCCTTGGGAGTTCCTCAGATCTAGAGAATAACTGCCCACCATTTTTTTTTTTTTCCCCTGTTTGGGTACTACCTAACAGCTGATGCTAAGAGAAAACCTCTGTGGAGATCTGTGATTTCCACAGAAGGAAAATTAGATGTCTGGTAATTTATATGAGGTCTGCCTAAATACTATGCTTGGATAATCTGGAGCAATAAAACGATATTTTGTATCTGGATGACTCAACTTCCTGGTAGCTAGAAATAGTTAAGCACTAGGTTATGCTTTATAGGCTATATTACCATTGTGATTAATTTTTAAATAAGTTGAATGACATACTAACCTTGAATAGAGGAGGGCAGAGAGTTCTGAACAGCAGAGCTTCTGTACTCTTTGGAGCCACTATCCACAATGTTACCTTGGTATAATGAGAAAAAAAGTTTGCTGCTATGTGACTAATTCAAAGCTTGGTTTACTCCCAATCCCTGTTGATTATACCAAATATAAATTTAGATAGAAAGTATTTAAGGGGGACACCTGGGTGGCTCAGTTGGTTGAGCGGCTGCCTTCGGCTCAGGTCATGATCCCAGCGTCCTGGGATCGAGTCCCACATCGGGCTCCTTGCTCGGCGGGGAGTCTGCTTCTCTCTCTGCCTCTCCCTACTACTCTGTCTGCCTGAGCTCGCTCGCTCTCCCTCTCTCTCTCTAATAGGTGAATAAATAAAATCTTAAAAAAAAAAAAAAAAAAGAAAGTATTTAAGGAAAGTGCAAATTATATTAGGGTAGCCTTAAGGGATAAGAATTTAGATCTTATTTGGTTGCCATATTTTACAAAAATCACCCTTATGACAATGCAAGTTTATAGAAACTTTATGGAAGGGAGTTGAATTCAATGGGAAAATATATAACAGGTTCATGGGACAAAAAATATTTAGGGTACACAAATCCAGTAATATTCAATGACAAAAGCATGTATAATGACTTGATCAGCCAGGCCCATAGCCAGTGCTATGCTATATGTTCTTAAAGGATTTTAGGATCTAGTTTAGTGGTCTGAGTCAATGTAAAATAATATTCCTGGAGGTTCTTCATAATCATGAAAAAGACTTAGTGATATAAATAAAGCTTCTAGCAAGAATTATCTTCCAGAAATTTTGGAGAAATTCAAGTTTAGAGGAAAATAAAGCCATTTTTGGACTAACAAAATAATTGCTCTAAGGTAACAATGCTGAGAGGGGTAGCCTAAACTCTCACCCAAGAAATACTGGGTATTTTAACCATTTTGTAATATAATGAACTTTTAAGATCAGTGGTGAGGATTTCTAGGCCAGATTAAAGAGGTACATTACTGGGAAGTTTATTTATTAAAAGTTTAGGGCATAAGTTGTGATAGGGTCACACTTGACTAATTTAATCTTTTTTTTTTTTTTTTTAAGATTTTATTCACCTATTAGTCAGAGAGAGAGAGTGATCACAGGCAGACAGAGAGGCAGGCAGAGGCAGAGAGAGAAGCAGGCTCCCTGCGGAGCAAGGAGCCCCATGTGGGACTCGATCCCAGGACGCTGGGATCATGACCCGAGCCGAAGGCAGCCGCTTAACCAACTGAGCCACCCAGGCGTCCCTAATTTAATCATTTTTAAAGGTCTAGAGACCATACATTCTATAGTCTTTTATTCTTTTTGTTCTTTTGTATTTTGACTTATCTGGGACAGATAAGGAACAGTAGTTCCCTAAGTAGATGGGATACGTTACATAATGATATCTGGAAGCTAATGTATTAGTGATCTACTGCTATGTAATGACCATGGTAGACTCAGTGTGCCTTTCAACTTTTGCAAACTTTAGACAGGTATTCCTGACTAGAGGCCTTTGACTTACTTTTTTTTTTTTTTTTTAATTTTTAATTCTCTGTCCTTTAAATGTAAATCTTCTGCAACCCAGGAATGTCTTTGGAATGTATTCATTAAAATAGTGTCTCTAGGGGCACCTGGGTGGGTTAAAGCCTCTGCCTTCAGCTTGGGTCATGATCCCAAGGTCCTGGGATCCAGCCCCACATCTGGCTCTCTGCTCAGCGGGGAGCCTGCTTCCCCCTCTCTCTGCCTGCCTCTCTGCCTACTTGTAATCTCTCTCTCTCTGTCAAATAAATAAATAAAATCTTAAAAAAAATAGTGTCTCTGTTTCCTAATCTGTTGAGAGGAGGAGCTTAATTTACATAAGAGTCAATCAGCAAACATAAATGGCAGATGACCTTATCACCTTGTCCAATCATCCCTCTAGTTTTATCCTATACTTTTCTATCAGCTGGCACCAACCTTTAAATATATTCTTGTCTTTTATTTCAGGAAGAGTTAAATTCAATCCTTCCTTTTAACTGCATTAAATATCTCCTGTTGTACCAGTCATTCTTTTTAACTGCATTAAATCTCTCCTGTTGTACCAGTCATTCTTTTTAACTGCATTAAATCTCTCCGGTTGTACCAGTCATTAATAAGGTCTTCTTTGTCATTTTGAACATTTTAAGTATTTGTTACAGCTTCTTTTGGATGGCAAGAATTTTACAGTAAACAGTGACTTGAAACAACACATTTATTGTTTCATAGGATTACACACCAGGGTACTATGTATTTAGAGATTTGAGAAATTGTACTATTCATACCACTATAGTCCTCCCCTCTACCAACTGAGCTATTAAAGGCTATCTCCTTTCTTTTGGCCAACTGACAAATTGATAAGATATCTAGTTTCTTTAACCTGTTGTAACCAACTAACTCCCTGCCACTCTATATAGTCTTTTATTGCTTTACTTTATATACTGATCACTATCTGTGATGTTGCATCAATTATTTGGGTATTGTTTTGTCATTTCCCAATAAAATGGAAGCTCCTTGAATGATAAGATTTTGTGTTTTTTATGCTCATGTATATCCACAGCAACTAGAATAATATCAAGTATATCATATGTTCTCAATATATTTTTACCGATTGAGTGATTATTAACAGTCTGTCATGTTTTATTGCTAATGTTTTTGAAAGATTTGTGTAAATAAATCCTTTACAGGAAGTATTTATTTATTATTTTGTAACTTATTATTAGGTTTTTCACTACTGAGAAATCTGGAGAAAGTCAAGCTTTATGTTCTACTTAGAATTTTTGGAAAAAATACCTTTTCAGTGTCTGCTAAAAGAGAAACAGCTAAAATGTATTTGCATAGAATTGCAAGTTAAATGTTTCCTTGGGGCATTCAGTTCTAGAGCTTTCAATCATTTCCTCATCCTTGCTCTGAAATGCCTGAGTCTCTTTAAGCATTTAGTAATTTCTGAAGCATTTTTCTCAGTCTGAAAATTCTTACTTGGAAAGAGTACTTTTCTTCATGCTCTTTAAAAATCAATTTTAGTTTTCACTTTAGCTTCATAGTTTTATCTATTTCAGTGAATGATGGTTGATTCTTCCCATTAGAGCCTTCTCAAAGCTAAAAACCTTGTAGTTTAAAGCCCCGGATAATAATTTAACAACATTTTTGAAGTCTGTCAAAAATCCTGAACTACTAGGAAGCTCAAGAATTGAGTTACTCTTATTTTGCTGACTCTTACTACTTGTGCATATACCCAGAGTTTCTTGAATTTTAATGGAACATATTTCTTGTAATGGAAAGATCTTCTCAGATATGTGAGTGTGATTTGTGTATGTGTATGCATGTGTGAATTGCAGTAAGTCAGATAAACTTAAAGATGCAAGGGAAAAAAATCTCTCTGGAGTGATAAAACAAAAGAAGAGTAGACATTAGGCTCCTGACCAAGATGTGACTTAGGAGGCCCCTAAATTTCTGTCTTCCCAGAGAGACACTGAACGTACCACTATACACAACTATTCCCTCTAAGAGAAATCTGGAAACTAGTTGAATGACTTCTACACTTGAGGTGAGTAAGAAAATAACTACATTAAAATGGGCAGGAAAGGGTGAGACACAGCCTTGCCGTAAACACCACTGCTGGCACAGTATAACATGATGGGTGGAGGGGGGGGCTCCAACTCCCAGCTTCATTGTGAGGAACAAATGGTTTGGAATGTCATCTAGTGCCCTAACTTTTAAGGGTCCCATTGAGGGACAAGCCTCCAAATCACTTATCTCTGAAAGCCAGTGGTGCTTGCATTCATGAGTCCCACAGGACTATAACAAAGAGACAGTTAATGTGTGTGTGAGCTCTGTCCTTAGCTATCTGCCCAGGCCCTGATGCAAAGGGAGCAGACAAAAATGTTCATAACCCAGTCTTTCTTTAAAAGGACTTTGACTGCATACTTTACAAGCTAATACCTGAAGATCTAACTTCTAATTAGCATGTGTCTAGGTGCTGGCTGTTATTCTCTCCAGAGCCCAGGGGAGTTGGTAGGCATTTCCCCACATTTTCCCACCAGTTTGATTCTTAAAAAATCAAGTCACCAGCATATCTCTGGAAGGAACTTACCCACATGTCTAGCACCCTAACTTTTATAGATGCCATTTGAAAAATGGATGCCCTGATCACAGGGCTCTGATACCCAGTGGAGTTTGCATTCTTGAATCCCAAAGGACTGTAGCAGATGAAGTACATGTGAGCATTTGTTAAAGCTATGCCCCCCAGGGCTCAGTGCAGAGACAGCAATCATGTTCATCTCCTGGTCTTTCCCTGGAAAGGGTCTGACTATATATTTTACCAACAAGTCCTAATAAATTTAAGAATATTGAAGTCATATTAAATATCTTTTCTAAACACACAATATTAGATACCAGTTAAAAAAGGAAACTGGAAAATTCACAGCTACATAGAGGTTAAACAACATGCTCTTGAAAACCAATGGTTCAAAGAAGAAATCAAAAGGATGGTTGAAATGGATCAAAAAAGAAATAAAAAATTATCTTAAAAGAAGTGAAAAGGGAAATACAATATACCAAAACTTACGAGATTCAGGTAAGTAGTTCTAATGTTATAGTGATAAATGCTATAGCAATTAATGCCTATAATAAGAAAAAGTCCACCTAGACCGAGTCATTAAAAAAAAAAAAAATCTAGGGGCACCCGTGTGGCCCAGTTGGTTGAATCTCTGACTCTTGACTTTTTGGCTCAGGTCATGATCTCATGGTCCTGCAATCTAGCCCTGCATTAGGTTCTGTGCTCAGTGGGGAGTCTTCCTCTCCCCTTCTCAAATAAATTAATCAATTAAAAAAATCTGAACCCACCACTTACTGACTAGTAAGGAGCTTGAATCATTAACAAAGTAATTAAATTCACCATATGGTTTCACTGGTGAATTCTACCAAATATTCAAAAAAGGAATACCAATCTTTCTTTAACTGTTCTAAAAAAGTGGAAGAGAGAGAGAACACTCATTTATGAGATCAGCGCTATACTTTTACGAAAGCTAGACAAGGGTACTACAAGAAAAGAAATTTTTAGATTAGTATCCCTGATGAACATAGATGCAGAAATCCTCAATAAAATATTAATAAACTGAATATAAGAGCACATTGAAGGACTCATATGCTGTGATCTGTTCAACATCAGCAAATACACCATATTAACAAAATGAAGGATAAAAATATATGATCATCTCCATAGATGAAGAAATGTGTTTGACAAAATTCAGCATTCTTTCATGATAAATACTTTCAACAGTGTGAGTACAGAGGAAATGTATCTCAACATAAAAACGCCATATAAGAAAAGCCCACAAGTAACATTCTGTTCAAGTTACGTTTTTCCTATAAGATCAGGAAAAAGACATGGATGCCTAATTTTGGCATTTTATTCAACATAGTACTGGAAATCCAGCCTGAACAATTTAGTCAAGAAAAATAAATAAAAGTAATTAAATCAGAAAAGAAGAAGTAAACTCTGTTTGCTCATGACATGCTATTAAATATAGAAAACCCTAAGATTCCACTACAAAAACTATGAGAGCTAATAAACAAATTGAGTTAAGTTTCAAGATACAGAATCCATATACAAAAATCAGTTGCATATCTAAATGCCATATGCTAACAATAAACTATCTGAAAAATTAATAAAATAGGATTTTATTTATAAGAGGATCAAAAAATACTCAGGAATAAATTTAACCAAGGAGGTAAAAGATCTTTACACTGAAAACTATAAAGTATTGATGAAATCGAAGAAGACACAAATGGCAAGACATTCCATACTCATGGATTGGAAGAATTAATATTCTTAAATGGTTCCTATTTCCCAAAGCAATCTATAAATTCAGTGCAACCCTTATCAGAATTCCAATGGCATTTTTCATAAAAATTAGAACAATTCCCAGACTTGAATGGAACCACAAAAGAATCTGAGTAGCCAAAAGAAATCTTGTGTGAAGGCATCATTCTTCTAGATTTCAAACTCTTACTACAAAGTTCTAGTATCAAAAAATAGTATGTTGTTGCCAACGGATCAGCAGAACAGAATTAGAGACCCCAGAGATAAACCCATGCCTATATTGTAAATTAATTTATGACAAAAATGCCAAGAGCATGCAAAGGGGAGATGACTGTGTCTTAAATAAATGGTATTGGGAAAACTAGATAGCCACATACAAAAAAATAAAACTACTATGCATACCATACATTAAAAATTAACTCAAAATGGATTAAAAACTTAAATGTAAGAAATGAAACTATAGGAGGTAAGCTCCTTGAGACAGGTCTTGGTGATGATTTTTTAGATCTGGCACCTAAAGCAAAGGAAACAACAGCAAAATTAAAGAAGTTGGGATATATTTATATTTTATAAACTAAAAGGCTTCTGCACAGCAGAGGAAATTATTAAAAAGAAAATTCATTTCATGTAACTTCCTGAATGGGAGAAAGTATTTATAAATCATGTATTTGATAAGGAGTTAATATCCAAAATATATAAATAACTCACATAACTCAGTAGTAACACAAATATGATTTAAAAACGGGCAGAAGGGGCACCTGGGTGCCTCAGTCAGTTAAGTGTCTGACTCTTGATTTCAAATCAAGCCATGAACTCAGGTTTGTGAGATTGAGTCCTGCATCGGGCTCCATGCCGGATGTGGAGCCTGCTTAAGATTCTCTTTTCCTCTCCATCTTCTCCTCCCCCCGCACCCCCCTCTCCCTCTCTTAAAAAAAAATGAGCAGAATATCTGAAAAGACATTTTTCCAAAGAAGACATACTGATGACCAGTAAGTACTTGAAGAGATGCTCAATACCACTGATTATCAGGAAAGTGCAAATCAAAACTGTAATGAGATTACCTAATACCACTTATGATGACTGTAATCAAAAAGAGAAGGAATAATAAATGTTGGCAAGAAATTAGTAAAAGAGAACTCTTGTACACTGTTGGTGGGAACATAGATTGGTATAACCACCATGGAAAATAAAACGGAGGTTGCTCAAAAAATTCAGAGTAAAACTGTCGTATAATACAGCAGTTCTGCTTCTGGATATTTATCTGAATAAAGTGAAACACTTACTCAAAAATATATATTTACCCCCATGTTCATTGCAGCATTATTTATGATAGACAAGTTATGGAAGTAAGCTAAATATCCACTGATAGCTGAATGGATAAAGAAAATGTGTATGCCATATGTACATGCACATATGATGGAGCACTCAGCCATAAAAAGGATGAAATTTTCCCATTTACAATAACATGGATGTGCCTTTAGGGCACTATGCTGTGTGAAATAAGTCAGACATAGAAAGAAAAGTACCATATAGTCCCACTTATATATGGAAACTAAAACAAAATAAAGTCAAGCTCATAGATACAGAGAACTGATTAGTAATTGTGAGAGGAGAGGGTAGGTAAGGGTGGGGGTGAAGTGGGCGAAGGAATTCAAAAGGTACAAACTTCTTTTAATAAAATAAGTAAGTCATGGCTGAATAATATTCCATATATATACACATATTATATTTAATATATATACAATATGTATATGTATATATACGTACATATATATATATACATACCACCTCTTCTTAATCTAGTCATCAGTCAGTGGACATTTGGGCTCTTCCCATAATATGTCTATTGTTGATAATGCTGCTATAAACATTGGGGTGCATAAGCCCCTTGAAATCAATATTTTTTGTCTCCTTTGGGTAAATACTTAGTAGTGCAATTGCTGGGTTGTAAGGTAGTTCTATTTTAAGTTTCCTGTTTTCCAGAGTGTCTGTACCAATTTGCATCCCATCAACAGTCTAAGATGGTTCTCCTGCATCCTCGCCAACATCTGTTGTTGACTCTGTTATTAATTTTAGCAATTCTGACAAGTGTGAGGTGATATCTCATTGTAGTTTTGATTTGTAGAGGGTTGCTGGATGGGGTGTGTGTGTGAGGGAATGGACTAAATGGATGATGGGTATTAAGGAGGGCACTTGTGATAAGCACTGGATGTTATATGTGTAAGTGATAAATCACCAAATTCTCCTGAAACTAATATTATGCTACATGTTAAATAACTAGAATTTAAATAAAAACTTGAATCATAAAAAAAAAATAAGAAAATCATTGAATGTGAAGTATATATAGCATGGTGACTATAATTAATAACACTGTATTGAACATTTGAAAATTGCTGAGTTTAATAGTCCCCATCACAAGAGAAAAAAATAATTTTGTAAGTATGTATCATGATGGGTTGAAACTAGACTTATTGTAGCAATTATTTCACTATATATAGATATTGAATCATTATGTTATATATATGGAATGAATATGTTAGATGTCAATTATACTTCAATAAAAGTATATATATGTATATATGTGCAATATATACATATTACCTATGAATTGCTTGTATTTATTTTTTTAGGATTTTTTTACATTTAATTTTTTTTTTTCAATGTTCCAAGATTCATTGTTTATACACCACACCCAGTGCTCCATGAATGTGTGTGTGTGTGTGTGTATATATATATACATATATATATATTAAAGATTTTATCTATTTATTTGACGGAGAGATAGAGCTCAAGAAGGCAGGGCACTAGGCAGAGGGAGAGGGAGAAGCAGGCTCTCTGCTGAGCAAGGAGCCCAACATGAGGCTCAATCCCAGGACGTTGGGATCATGACCCAAGCTGAAGGCAGCTGCTTAACCAACTGAGCCACCCAGGCACCCCCAATAAAAATATTTTTAGAAAAGGATAATAAAGGTTGATGTGGAAAGAAAGAAACCTTGTACACTGTTGCTGGGGTTATAAGTTGGTACAGCCACTAGGGAAAAAATACAGTTTCCCCCCAAAATTCAATATAGAACTATCATATGATCCAGCAATCCCACTTCTGGGTATATTTCCAAAAGAAATAAATCACTATCTTGAAGAGATATATGTACTCTTATGGTCATTGCAGCATTATTCACAATAGCCAAACTATGGAAACAACCTAAATGTCCATTGATGGATGAATATGCATGCATGTATCTATATCTATATATGTATAAATATATAGTATCTATGTGTCTATCAACTATCTACCTATCTATCTAATCTGCATATCTAGTTGTTGGCAGAGGTCACTGAGAGGATGTGACCACCAGTCTCTTTACCCCTTCCAATGGCTTTGGAATGTGCATTCTGCTTGCTTTAACCACTTCCAGAATCCTCCTTGAGACAGTGATGTAGTATTGAGACCATCTGTTTGGTATGTATGATTGAACCCATTTAAGCATGTACCATAACCTTTAAGATTTGGCAAATGGGTGTGGAAATCTGCTCATCTTGTGGCCCCTTAATAATAAGCATCATATGTAAGTTCCCTTGCTTATTAAACCTGCCATCTATGAATCTGGAGCAGACTGCCTCTTTCTTTGGTCTCCCTGCTCTCCACACATGGGGGTGGGCTTCAGATTTCACTTAGGAAGCTCCTGAGGAGGTTGTATATCGATAACAATGAAATATTATTCAACCTTCAAAACTGAAGGAATCCTGTCTTTTGAGACAACATGGATGAACTTGGAAGATATTATGCTAAGTGAAAAAAAAAAAA